>JAQJVL010002992.1:0-73004 GCA_035578905.1 Stictocephala bisonia | reverse complement strand
TTTCAAGAGTGGTGCATTAAGAAACTCCAAAACCTATTTTCAACTTTTGGTCTTCCTACAATATTATTTTCAGATAATGGATCACAATTTTCTTCCCACGTGTTTCAACATTTTTTAAAGATGCATGGAATAGTTCACAAAACATGTGCTCCGTTTCAACCACACTCAAACGGGCAAGCAGAAAGATTTGTGCAGACCATAAAAAAATCGCTCTTTGCAATGATGGATGAACAAGGAGACATGGATACGAAGATTCAACGGCTGGTTATGCAACTGAGGAAAGTTCCCAATTCAACTGGAACAAGTGCTTACAGTTTAATGTTTGGACGAAACATAAGGACACAAATTGATTTAATGATACCAGTAAGACGTAAAGATGAAGTCAATTCTTGCCCACCATTACGAAGAGTATTTAAGGAGGGAGAGAGGGTTCAAGCTAGATGCTATACCAGAGGAAACCCTAAGTGGAAATTTGGTGTAATCATTGGAAAAGAAGGAACATCCTTATATTTAGTAAAATTGGATAGTGGTGAGATTTGGCGGAGACATGTCCACCAACTGTTGAGCTCAAAATTCAAGGGGGAGAAATGATAGATATTAATTAACATATGTTTTCTATAAGTTGTTTTGATTATGTGTTGCTAGGCAACACAAACATTGTATTACTGTGTTATTATGATGTATGTTACTGAAATAAAGTTACTAAGTTAATTCTTTATAAATTATTTAATTACTACAAGATATGACAAATACCGACGTACAAGTTTATGTGGGTGGATGGGTAAATACTGACGTACAAGTTTATGTGGGTGGATGGGTAAATACCGACGTACAAGTTTATGTGGGCGGATGGGTAAATACCGACGTACAAGTTTATGTGGGTGGATGGGTAAATACCGACGTACGAGTTTGTGTGGGCGGATGGGTAAATACCGACGTACGAGTTTGTGTGGGCGGATGGGTAAATACCGACGTACGAGTTTGTGTGGGCGAATGGGTAAATACCGACGTACGAGTTTGTTTGGGCGGAGGGGTAAATACCAACGTGCATGTTTCAGTGAATGGGAGGACAAATAACACTGTACGAGTTTAGGTGGGTGAGTGGTTCAAAATCACCGTGCTAGTTTGAGTTGGGTGGGATTATACCACTTTACGTATTTTCCTACTTAAAAATAACCCTAATAACTTTATACGTCCTTAAATTTGTCATTATTAAGGCCAGATTACGAATTATAAATTTACAGGTGTTTTTCATTATTACTTATGGAAAAAATTTCTTTTTAGCAAATTAAAAAAACCTCTTTAAGACATTAGTGTTTTGATTGTGATTATTCTGTACAATTTTAATACTCGTATAGTCAAATTAATGGCCTACTTGTTGAATATTTCTAATTTTAAAAGATATCATAGAGAGAGTATTGAAACGCAATTTATAAAAACCTTGTTTTCGAAGCTTCAAGTATACACTTTAAATTATAATGGGATAGTTTGAATTAATTATTTTTATATTGTTATTATTTTTATATTGTTTTAATTGAAGCAACAATTTTTTAGTGTGCCAAAACACTATAGTACAGAAATTGGTATTAAACCGTGTTTATACAAAACTATAAAGTCATTAAGTTATAATTTAAGTTTCATTTTACTATATCATTAACATTTCTCAAATTTATTACTATAATAGTTTATTGTTTATGTTCTTAAAAGTTACTGATTTATAATATTTTAAGAATAGATTCAAATCCTCACCAACTTGAAAAAACAACACAACATAGCCATGGAAACTAACCCCTAGAGCTTACATGGAATCCACGAAGTATTTGGTCTGATGTTTGGCTATCTTTCAAGCCTACTAAGCAGTTGTCATCTCTAGATCAAACCCTGGGGCTCCCAGCTAACATGGACAATCCAGGTTTCTAGAGAAAGACAATTTTCAAATCCTAGCCTTGACTGGAAGTTTTTTATCGGTAACATTCATGAATGGCAAAAATAGTTGTAGTTAACCAACGCTTCGCGTGTTTCTGAAACAAACACCACCTTTCGACAAGTGTTTAAGGGTTCTCTTAAATTGCTATTGGTTGAGGAAAAATACTAGTTCAAATGTAGGTTAAGATAGTGATTAACACCTGAAAACGACGGGAGTATAAGTGGTAAAACGTTGTGAAGTTTCTTTAAACACTTGAAGCATTGGACTCACACAATTGTTACCGATCGTGAAAAATCCTATGCTAACAAATAACTTGAAACAATAGTAATATTCACCTTGCACTGTACTGGTTCTCCACCTTTACTTTGATTGAAAGAGGTCCCCGAACTGTTTAATAACTATATGGGCATAGTGAGATTAAACATACATGGGGGGAGAACGGCCCCAACTTTAACTAAAATTAGTATTAATAATAAATCAAAGTAATAATACTGTATATTTATGTTTATTTATATTTTACAAAACAAATTTTTCCTAGCAAGACCTGAATATGGAGGGTATAATGGGCAGATGTAAACAGACACAACTGTAACGGTGGGTCGATGAAGCTGTGACGTCTAGGCCTGGAGAGCCCTCCTCGGTGTTCAGGCCAAACGCAAGTCGTAACTGCCACTTGGTAATGTAAACATGAATCAAGTGCATAACATACTTTTATTAATTTTATTTATATAATATCTTTGTATACCATTTTTATTGTAGCATTAGAAATATATGTTACAAAGCAATCGTTGGAGAAGTATTTTGTATTGCGTGCTTGCTGGTTTTATAAAAGTTTAGTTATGTGATGCTTGTAATTTTATAATACAGTCTACAATTGTAGGTAGAGCTGATGACCCACCCACCCAGCCTTACACGTACAGTGGTGATGACCCACCCACCCAACCTTACACGTATCCTTGAACTAAGTTATATTATACTCCTATTTAAGTTTTATTGTAATTCTGTATAAATTATATGTGGTGTGATATAAATGGCAACTATAATTATATCCACTAGTACGATATTCATTTTCAGTTCATAGGTATTTTATACTTATTTAGGGATATTTAGTGATTTTTTTCATTGCTATACCACTTGTGAAATCAGCATTATAATTAGGTTACATGTGTGTTAATATTTAGCGCGTATAGGGGCTTCAGCAGTGCTATCGCTCCACCTCTCAGGTGTCGTACAGTCTTCAACTTCCTCAACAGACTTTAGTAGAACAAAAATTAACTGTAATGATTTGTACGATATTTTCATATTGCTATTTATCCTTTATATAATTATTCATTGTGTTATTGTTATTAATAATTTGTTGTTATTTGAATGTTTAAAAACTATTTTATTAATGTAAGAGTAGTTCTCTATCACACTTTCTCCATTCAGTGCTTCTCTATTACACCGGGGCTTACAGTGGGTCGCTTTTTAAGAATCAAATACTTATCGGCACTAAGAATACGGAACCATTAACGTCATCTCAGACGCCTTCTTACACACATAATACACTTTGACTTAAATCATATGATGTCTACAAACAACATTGTGATCACATCTTTTTAACGAGAGAGAAGACCTTGAACTCATCCAATATTGGATTTCTTCAAAACAATATTAAAATAAAAGAAAATAAACGTACACCACCCCTCAAAACCATAATTAAAGCATAAATGCAAATCTGTACTACTGCTAGCAAACATTGGTTGCTTGTTTATAATGCAAATCTACGTTATATTACAGTTGTATACCTGACCATTGTTTAAACATTAGACTTCTGATCATCCATTAATGGAAGCAATTTCTTCCTAAACAATATTAAAATATACGGTTTCAACGATCCAGCAACAAAGATTTATGGCTGACTATTATGTACGGTGGACCGCGTACTTCTTAAACGAAATAATATTACCATCTACATTTCATATTCAATTTAAGGAATATAATGAAAGAATATTACAGTGAACTGTTGTAACTAGACTACGTTATTCGTACCTTACAATGAGCGTGTAAACCTCATAACACTATTCTCCCTTATGAAATTACGAGATTGAACTTCCAGGCAACGCTACTTCTGACTCGCTATAAGGCTGTAATTTGTTACGACTATTCTTGTTTCTAATCCAAACGTTATTGAAATGTTTCATTGAATTGAATGTTCATACTCGTAATATCAGTGCCATTTAGTATATGTAATATCACAATTTTTATTATTGTGCCGGGCATACAGCTTGTGTGATATATTTACTACATATAAGGGTTTCATCACTGAGCTACCTTACTTCACGAGTGTGACGAACTTCAAATTGTTTAACTTCCGTAACAGTGTTTAGTTGAACAAAATAACTGTAATAAAACGTACAACTATTATTTATTGAGCAATTTTTATTATTAATTGTTGTTTGAAAAATAAATAATGATTTAACTTATAAGTTGTAAGCTTGATTCATCGGTGTTAATCAAATCAACCGATGGTCACTGCTTCTAATGACGTAGTTGGTGGGGTTTCATAATGTGCTTCAAGCTTACGCCCTAACGTCTTGATAGTGGCCATAAAAAATTTTAACTGGAATTTTACAGTTGGTAAGAGTAGTTCTCCATCTCACAACCACCACTCAGTGCATCTATCTCGCTCAGGTGCTTTCAGTAAGTCAGTTTCTAAGCGGGTTATCTGTAGATACAACTTAAGCCGGACACTGAGACTGAGTGCTGCTATTCAGACACTCAATGACGATGTTGTTGATACGTTCCGTTCTCAGTCGTCTCAATGATATAAAACAATCCATTGAATGGTTTTGGATACTGCTCATGATATATGGGTGTCTGGGAGGTGGCTGGGTTTCGGATGTAGTCCTCAAGTAGCTGGATTACAGCACTGCGCCAGTTGTGCTGATAGACTCTAGTTGCCTTTACCTGATGTTATGTCCTTGTTTATATTATCTTATACTGTAGTTTTTATAGCATAGATAAGTACTGTTCTTATCGTACTGGTGCTGTAAAAGAAAATATTTTCTGAACTCAATTCTCTCAGCTCCATTTAAGTAATGCTTCTGTGAGCATAGTTTATCCCCAATTCAGTAATCTCAGATATTTTGACGTTAGAATGTAGACTTATTTACATCTAATATTATAAATTCTTGTAATATATATTACGTTTGGTTATTTGCTATGGATTGATTGAACATACTTGTATATAATGTATTGTACACTATCTATAAGTTTTATTTCAGATTTCAATAGCATACATTTTCAACAAAGTAATAAATAAAATCATTTTATGTAGTGCGTGATAGAAATGTTTGTGTTACAGTCAATAAACCAATACAACACTTTATTTTAAAAAGCAAACCAAAAGATAAGTGTGAAGTTAAGATAGTTTCTGTTTTCCAATGGTAGTTTTTACATATCAGTCAAGACTGTCTACCAGTACTACTAGACTGAACCCTATCTATAGTATTAATAACTTAAATTATTTGTTTCAACAATTATTTTGATAATTTAACAACGTAAATTGTTCTAGTTATTTAAAATTAAGACTTTGACTCCGGTATTACAA
Organism: Stictocephala bisonia; assembly: GCA_035578905.1. NCBI lineage: Eukaryota > Metazoa > Arthropoda > Insecta > Hemiptera > Membracidae > Stictocephala > Stictocephala bisonia. The sequence continues at coordinate 67,485 of JAQJVL010002992.1, read as the reverse complement.
TTAAAATCAATTTAAATCTCCCACACTGCAGCTTTGTGCTTTCTTTACAATACACCAAAGCGTTTAATAATAATATTTACTTGAAATTCCACAAGAATACATCACGAGAGTGTGTGATTAGCAATTCTGACTTATAATCCAACTGAACCTGTTCCTTTTGAATGCTCTATAAAGCCTAACTGAAACAAAATTGAGCCCAATTGAGGCACATTTAGCTCTTTAAAGAACAAACTGATACACGAAGGCACCAGGTGGCACCATTGCACGCAACGCGTGCCAACCACGTCACCCGTTAAGTCTTTGAAACCTCGGCCTCGGCTTTTTATTATACATATTTATGGGTCCACCTAATTACAATATCTCACTCATTGCACTTGCCTTTCTATCTATTTAAAAATTCTAAATCACAATGCTAATACTTAGCATATTTTAAAATTTTTAATTTCATTTGCATTCTTAGAAGTTAGGCTTAAGCGGCCGGTGTCATAACTAGAATTTTCCGGTGAAACCGCGTAAAGATACTATCTACAATATTTAGAATACAAAAAGAAGTTTCGCCCATACTATGATGTTTTTTATCCTCAGTGGTTTATCTGAGACTGAGGATGCCACATCACAGTATGGGCGAAACGTCTGGTTATTATGTAAATATTGTAGATAGTACCTTGACGCGGTTGTCACCGGAAAATGTAGATCCTAGTTCATTTGTATTATTCAATAGATATTATTTCATTAATTATATTAAAAAATTTATTAGATTATTACCATTGAAACTTTAAAAGCCTGATGCGAAAAACCTTCTCTGAAAAAAAAGTACATAGCTTCCCAACGTTTCATGGCGATTGGCGTAGCGCTAATAAAAAGGACAAACAGATACAGATACACGTGCATTCGCTTTTTATATTCGTGGATCAAACAAACACTGAATACAATCAAACTTTCTCTCTCTAGCATCAATAAAGATCCATAACCAGCTAAATATTATAAACAAATTGTTTTTATTCGAACAGCTGTTACTTTCGAATTAATTTCAATACCATCGTGTTATTCTTTAATATGCCGAAAGACGTACTTTAAGAGCTTCCCGTGTCCTTCGGTATGATCATACTGGAAATTATTTATCTTATTGCACAACAATAAACCGAGGTAAATTTGTTGACACCTCAATGGTTAACATTGATAAAGAAACAAGGGAGGAGTAGCGTTAGCAAAAAACTGCTCCACTTTTATATATATATATATATATATATATATATATATATATATATATATATATATATATATATATATATGACGATTGTTCAAATATCAAATTACTGTAAATACATACAATTACGTTGTTACATCCCATCCATTTACGGGAGCTTCTCAGTAATTATAATGAATAGTTCAAAACTAATGTTGTTAAAATGTCGTTAATATGAACCACTAATTGGAAATTGTAATCAGTCGTTCGCTTACGAGCAACTTGGGTAAGTACAATAAGTTTGTTTGTAATTACACCATTAAGACGCCTTTTATGAGCCAATCAAGACGTTAAAACACAAGCTCGTAACACAACAAGAGAGGAGGAACGTGCAATTAATTAGTTACGACCAGTAAACCTCTTGGTGATAAAACCGTTAGGTGTAATAGAATGTATATTTTACGTATACCGCATGTTCTCGTGTAACAGACCTTTCTAACATCACTTCTTTAGTGGTCTTTGACTTCTGTAAATACAAATTTGTTTAAATACTTAAGTACGATGCTAATCAACATGATTACATCCTTATATTCTTACATATGAGACGCCGACACAACGTTGTGCGTATTTTAAGGCGAATATGAATGATGATATGAGTGCAGGATGAGTGTGGATGAGTGTAGTCTGGTTACTAACTGAATTCGACTGTTCCTTAGATTGGGCAATTTTTTAATAGACGGCCAGGGTAACTAAAGGACCTGCAGCTTTACATAGAATCCGAACCACGTAGTGTTGGTATGATTTTCAGCTAATTGACAAGCCTGACACTCAGTTATCTACCACACACAATATTCGTACAATAATTACCACCCAACATGGACATTCCGACTTCTCTAGTAGTGTCCACGCCAATAGCAGCCATTGAACGGACGCCATGTTGGTATTAAGAAGACCGAACATCCAATCTCCCAAACAGTTTGTCCCCAAGTAGCTGGGTTACAGCACTGCGCCACCAAAATAAATATTCCAAATCCCATCTACTTTTATCCATTCATCTGAGTTATGTACAATAAAACACTTTCTCCTTCTTTACTTCTATAAGAAATAATTTATCGAAATTCAATTCCTAATAGGTAGAAACACTCCCTTCAAAGTTCCCTATTTTTCTTTTACAGTAACATTGCATTAATTTAATTTAACAATTTGTGCCAAACAGCTAATAAATAAAACATAAATATGACACAAAAGCTTGACTGATTTGGTTTTCGTTGTGAAACATTCATGGTCTACGTAGAGTTATAGGATTTTCTATCCTTTAAAACATTGTTATCTTGGAGAACTACAGCAGGCTGAGCTTTTATATTAATTATTATTATTATTAAGACGTCGATCGTCAAGATGTTGGCGAATATGAGGAGCGATTGAGTGTGATGAATGTAGATGAACGAGTGTAGTCATTGTTACTAACTAACGTCAACTTTAGGAAGAGCTGTTTATTAATAGCCCAATAGCTAGGTCAAATAAGAGACCTCCATCTGTAAGTGGAATCCGAACCACGTAGTGTTAGTCTGATTTTCATCAAACTTACAAGTCTGATACAACATATGTACCTTGACTACCATCCAACATGGACACCCCAGACTTCTCTAGTAGTGTCCACGTCGATGGCAGCCATTGAGTATCACCATGTCAGTATTAAGAGGACCGAGTATAGAACCTATCGCCTACAATCTGCTCAGCACTTTGTCACTACTTAGCTGGGTTACAACACTGCGCCACCAATGCCGTCAATTAGTTATGTCCTGTATATGTGCTACTCTAAAGTAAGTTTAAGAGCTGTTCTCCCAATAGAGTAAGTACGTAAGATAACCTTTAAAAGCTAAAAAACTGTTAACTTTGAAGGAAGTTTAAATATGCACAGCATTGTTCTCAAATAAACACTTTAATTTGTTTTAGAAGGCGAACGCCTGCCATTGAAAAACGCAATATAGGTACAGCCCTCATATTGCCTACGTTCTAGATCTCACGGCGCTCCAGACTCTCTCGTTAACACACTCAGACTTGAACAGTTATTGCACGAGGGTGCGCACACGCCCATTCGGTGAATGTTTTCTTAGAAATATTTAGAATAATTCTGAGATTTATTTTTTTCAAGTTGGAATTACTCCAAAAGACACTCGGTTTGGGACCAAGAACGTGAAATTTGGTCACTTAGCGTTTGAGATAACAGGTCCAAATTGGCCGTTGATTTATAAAAAATAATGCACTTACTTCAGCGCCAATGGCTTCTTATTGCCAAGATATCTCTACGCCAATCGTCAAGATATGGGCAATTATGCATTTAAATGGCCACCATTTTTTAATAACTTCATGGATTTTTTTGCTGTTTATAAATAGGAATGTAAAGAAGTGGGCAATTTTTAAAGTCAGTCGGTCAAAATGTTATTGCTTCATTAATTTGTTTGTAAAAGAAAAAAACAGATAGTAAACAGAGAGAAATTTCATAGAATTGTAGTCTTCGTTTTTTTGCTCTAAATTAGGAATAGAATCCAAAAACCGCTAACCATAAAATCTCTTTTAAGAACGCCTCATATATACAATAAGAAAATAACCCTGGAAAATGTCTAATTTGTTTTAATCACCGTTAGAGGAACACGTAGGTCTGCACATTCTTTGTTGCGGCGTTAAAATTAATAAGTAAATAGCCATAGTCTTGATCTTACTATTACAAGAAGAAAGTCACTTTGAAAGTTATGGTGAGTTAAATAAGAGTTAAAAATACAATTATATTGCTCTTCACAAAAATATAACCTCTTAATACAGTCAAAACATATAACGCGCAAGTTTATCTACGTAAATGTATGTTTATGTATAAAATACAAAACTTTAATGATTAAACATGATATACATGAAATACAGTGCATAAAATCCAGCTTACTTGTCGGTTAGACAAGAATAGAACGCTACGCTGTCTCCTGCCTATTTAATTTTTAGGAAAGGAGAAAAGCCCTTTTTGTTCATTAGGTTTGGGAGTACGTGCGTCGAATGGAACCATTTCGTCTCCGCCTTTTGACTGCAGGAAAGTGCATACTTTGACTTGTAAACCGTTATCATTCATTCATTATTCATTACTGAGACGACGTTTGTAGAGAAATGTGTGAAAGTAAGGGACGAATGAATGAGTGTAGTCATTGTTACTAACCAAGGTCGACTGTTCCTTAGAGAGAGCCATTATTGATAGACAAATAGCCAAGACAACTAAGAGACTTAAAATGTTACGTGGAATCCGAACCACGTTGGAAATGTGACTTGTCGTCAAGCCTAATACTCAGCTCTCTTCCTTCCGAATAAACATCCGAACACTAAACCACATAATAAAAACACATAATTTCCTAGTAGTGTCCACATTGATGGCGACCATTAAGCGTACACCTTAATGGTTTAGATTAGTTTAAATATATACGTAACATATACATAACGTTTTTGTTTTAAACTAAAGTCAATTGTATAACTAATTAATTTATTGTTATAACTATGTTTTATTTTGTTTTTGTTTTCCTTTCATAGTAATAGAGTAAAATGCAGTATACCAATACTTCTCTCTGGCATTTTCTGATAATTGAAAGAGCAACTAGTCGCATATCTGTACATTGTAATATATAACTAAAATGATCTGTCATAGCAATAGTAATAACTATAGTAATGAACAAAAATAAACAGAACAATTTACTAGGTAGAAATTTACTAGGTGTTAAAACTTAAATCATAAATAATGAGATATATTATTAATCTCATACTTATTTAACAACTTATTTTTTCAACTCCAACTTATTACTTCAGCTTTTAGAATAATGTATGGTTATTATCTGACAATATCTTTGCCAACAGAGTAAAAATACTAAGTTTATTTGAAGTAAAAATACAAGATAATGTTTACGTGGAATTCGAACCACGCTGTTTTTATCTGATTTTCAGCTAATTGACAAGTCCCATACTCAGTTCGCTTACCTACACAACATCCGAACCCTGACTACCACCCAACGTGGACACTACAGATTTCTCTGGTAGTGTATACACCGATAGCAACAACTGAGCGGACGCCGCGTGGGTATGAAGAGGACAGTGCATAGAACCAACCTATCGCCTACAATCTCCATAGCACTTAGTCCCCAAGTAGCTGGACAACAGTACTGCCTACTAGTGCCGACATAACAAATGCAACTGGATTTTATTAAAATATTGTTATAGAAAATTTTGGGAACTTTACCATAGCTGGAGTGTTGATGTAAATACCCCGTCTATCATACCTGAAACAGTTAAACATCCTTTTAGAAAATTATTTTTAATGATAAACTGTTGTACAATTTTTATTTGTACCACTGTATTAATACAAAAGTGTCGACGAAGCTCGGAATCAGTCTTTTAATAATACATTTAGATTGCTTGCTGATGCGAAATATAATCCTAGCTGATAAAATTTACAATTCATATTTGGTTGTTGGTCTGTGTTTGTTGCTTGGTCGAGGGGGTAGAGTAAGCACAGTCTATTTCACTAGGTTAGTGAACAACTTTTATTTTAAGCACTCTCCATTTGATTTCAACAATTGAAATAAAAATGTTTTATATTTATATTTCTAATATAGAATATTTGAAAATTATTTTCTCATCAAATGTTTACGTCAAAAGTATACAAATGTAAAAAATTATTTCAGTCTGTTTAAATTAAGAACCAATTAGTAACTGGTTGGCTGTACGAACATAAAATATGACTAAATTTCAAATGCTATATAAAATAAATACAAACATAAAAATAAACGTTGTGCCGGACATTAAGTGACCTGTGTGTTATATTTAGCACATATTGGGGTTTGAGCAGGTGGGGAGAATCGTAACATCCTTCAGCTGCCGTACATCAAGGGCGTCTCTAACTTCTAACTTCCACATTCAAGTGATTAACTTCCACAACATTGTATAGTTGAAAAAAATAACTGTAATGAAGTGTACACGCTTGTTAAGTTACTTTTTATATTTAGATAAATATTTATTGTATTATTGTTACTAAACTGTGTAATTTTTCTTTTTTTTTTTTTTTTTTTTTTACCAACTCGCCCCTTTTTTCTTTGCTAATTTAAACCGTCTTCTGATAGTCGGCGTAGTTGCAAGTCAACACCAGGTATAGGGCTGCAGGCTTCAGTGCGAGAAAATTATTTGCTGGAGAAGTTAACTGTTATGTTTAGCTAATACTGAGTTATAAATTTCAAACAGTTATGTTGTAATATATGGCATGTATTTAAACCAGCAATACCATCTATCACATAATCTTCTGGCAGGCTCACGTTTATTAACCAAATATAATTTTAAAACACTCCTATTAAATCAGTTGTTCGCGTATTTATAACTCTGGATGTGTCATATTTATAAATACTGTAATATTCAGAACGCAGTGAAAGGTATTTAGCAAACACCTGTTAATACTTCGTTAATTAAAAGAGGTTTAGAGAGGGTGGTTGGATCCACACGTAAAATCCGAGTGCTGACGTCAGAGAGATAAGGATCTGACAACCCCCACGAATTGAAACTACCCAGTTTTCAATGAGTGGGTACTGGAAAACCGGTAAATATGTTTACGGAATTGGATAAATATTATACATTGCGCATTTGCACACAGTTCCTTTATCCAATTAACTGTGTAGGCTTATAATACATGTTCTAAATGCATTTTTAATTGTTAAAAGTTAGCTAGATTAAAGTTGTCATGTGATTTGTTTCTTTCGAGTGATTTATCTTTAAAAATTATTAAAGTTTATACAGAGTATAATTTCCAGTTAATCGCCACGCTGATCTATAGGTTTTTTTATTATTATTATTTTTCACGTAGATTGATTCAAAGTAATCATGCATATATAGCTTACGAAATAGGATTGCATATATATGGTCCCCTTGACATTAACGAAGGTTAATTGATTATGTCACCTAAAGAATCGTGTCTAAACCAATTTAAGTATGACCACAATCTTACGTACACTTCCATTGAAGCTAGCGCGATGCTGGCGCTCCAAGTAGCCAGCTGGCACAACTACGCTGCACTACCGTTGAATTGCATGTTATATTATGAAAAAGTAGATTAATAATAATGGAAAAAGTGCTATGACAGATTAATAATAATCAGTTATTTGACAAACAGTGCAGAGATACGCGCTGCTGCTTGCCAGCCGCTTGGATCGCTAGCGTCGTGCAACGAGTCTAGCGTAAAATAAATAGGTCGTATTACTTACAAATAGATATCTCATTTAGTAAGGATGTGTGTGCCAGTAATTTGTTTAGTTAGTAAGGTCTGCCACAACAGCTGATTTAAACTACATCTACGTGAAACTGCAGAAGCACTCCACAAGGAAAAAAAAACTGATAATTTGAGAAACAAAATAATTTAGCTTTGGATGAGAAAAATTAATCTGGGTGTTCATAAAATCAAATATAATATCTATAAATCTGTATCGGGAAGACATTTATCTGTTTTAGGAACATGTTACAACGGAGGTTGTAACATATAGCCTACGCTCTTATTACTTAGATTTGCAATTTAGGCAAATAATGTTGGTACACGGTCATGAATACGACTCATACACTGTATCTAGCAGTAAAACACATAATCCGCATTACATAGTGTTATCTTGGAGACTGAACCTTCACGTGGACTCTCAGTGTAACCATTTAAAGTGTAATAACTAATCGTTTGGAATTACAAGCTTGAATAAGTCGTTCTCACAGCAACCTCATATTTTGGCCTACTAATAAAAACATTTTTAAATTAATTTGTACAACTTTGTTTATTATTTTCAACACAATATAGAAACAAACTTTAATAATAAGACACATTACAGAACTAACTAATAAATTGGTCGGTAGCGTAGTTGGTTCAATCCCAGCTTCATGTGTTAAAGGTTCTCAGTTCGATCCCAATCAGAGTCAATACATTTTGAGAAGGATCAGCTGATAACCACCGGCTGTTCATTTGTCATTGGGCTATTAATTAATGACACTTTCTAATGAATAGTCGGCCTTAGTTTGTAACAATGACTACATTCGCTCATATACACTCATCACATTCATTCTAAATCCATATTCGCCCATATATTGACGATCTATTCATGTACGGCGTCTTATGAATAAATAAATATAAAAAAAATAAATAAATAAGACTTGTTTTATAACATTTAAGGTGTAAAAGTTTTTTACCATTAATTGACAGGTCAATTTTTTTTAATGTTGTATCCGTGTAATTTACGAGTGTAGAATTTAAAAAAATAATGTTTGTTAATCTTATCATAAATTCATAAATCTTAAATCAAGATAACTAACTGAAACTGTCACAATTTACACTTCAGACAATTAGTTTCAGAACCAATACGTACACCATTATTGATCGTATACATAATATAAAAGGAAGTAAAATATTTTGTTTCAAAAGAACCATATGAATAGATTCTAACTTTGCATTGTAGTTTTTACAAAATTATCGCTTCAAGATAACTTTAGTGAAAATGTACATATTGATAGTATTAATCATAGTACACAGAATCACCGCTCTAACGAGCTAAGAGATAGGCTGACCGCCTCGCCTGGCACCTGGGCGAGCATCGGGCGATGTACGCAACTGATACTAGGCCTACTACTAAATCGATAATAATGTATCATAAAATAATTAATTACTCTTATGATCCAACGTTTGTTGATATATTAACAATAATACAAAAGAAAATACAAAATTATCGAATTTTATTTCCCCTCTAGGTGTGAAAATCGTTGTATCAATAGCAGCGCTGTTATTTGCTCATCACTTGGGGGACGGGTCTAACGATGTGGACTCGAATATTTCTGTCCACAGCAATGTTTGACTTCAAAGTGTGTGAAGTACTCATCGAACAACTTAAGTTGTCGTTGCAAGATTATTGTACCTTTGTCTAAGAATGAATTTGATATTTTTGAACACCCATTGAATAAGTTTTTAAATCAGTTATTTTCGAATTAATACGTGCGGACATTCACAAACATTTCCCAATTTTTTTTACTTTCCCTTTGTTTACATTTAAGAAACCGATTCTAGATATGTGTTACGAATGAGTGTAATGTGTGTATATGAGAGAGTGAATGCTTTGTTACTAACAGTCAACTGATTATTAGGAAGTTACCACTAATTGGCATCCTAATGTATAGGGAGGTCAAGTAACTTCAGCTTTACGTGGAATCCGATCCACGTAGTCATATTTTTGGCGTACTAAAGCACCTTGATATTCAGTTTACTTCTCTAAACAACATCCGAACCTTAACCACCATCTATTAAAGACATTTCTAGTAGTATCCACTTCGATGGTAGCCAATGAGTGGACGACATTATGGTATTAAGAGATTTAAAACTTATTTAAATCAGTTAAATTTAAAACAACTGTATTTTTACTATTTTTTATCATGTTGAAAATATAAGTTATTTTCTAGAGTAGAAAGACACGAAAGTAAGGTTTTCATTTTTTTCACATCCAATCTGTCCCTCCCTCTATTGACTTTGGACTTGTGAATACTTCATGAAACGACATTGATGAAAGTGGGCTCTTAGCAACCACTTTCGGAGTATACCTGGGTGCTCTTGAATATGCCTGATATTGTGAATATATTTATTTTAAAATGTATATTAGCTCATAGTAAACCAACACCTGTATGTGTGAGTGAGTGGGATTCTCACTCACACATACGGTAGTATTACCGTAAGTGTATGGGTGAGTGGGTGGGATAATACTACCGTAAGTGTATGGGTGAGTGGGATAATACTACCGTACGTGTATAGGTGAGTGGGTGGGATAATACTACCGTAAGTGTATGGGTGAGTGGGATAATACTACCGTACGTGTGTGGGTGAGTGGGATAATACTACCGTACGTGTATGGGTGAGTGGGCGGGATAATACTACCGTAAGTGCATGGGCGAGTGGGTGGGATAATACTACCGTAAGTGTATGGGTGAGTGGGATAATACTACCGTACGTGTATGGGTGAGTGGGATAATACTACCGTAAGTGTATGGGTGAGTGGGATAATACTACCGTAAGTGTGTGGGTGAGTGGGATAATACTACCGTACGTGTATGGGTGAGTGGGATAATACTACCGTACGTGTATGTGTGGGTGAGTGGGATAATACTACCATACGTGTATGTGTGGGTGAGTGGGATAATACTACCGTACGTGTATGGGTGAGTGGGTGGGATAATACTACCGTAAGTGTATGGGTAAGTGGGATAATACTACCGTACGTGTATGTGTGGGTGAGTGGGATAATACTACCATATGTGTATGTGTGGGTGAGTGGGATAATACTACCGTACGTGTATGGGTGGGTGAGTGGGATAATACTACCGTACGTGTATGTATGGGTGAGTGGGATAATACTACCGTACGTGTATGGGTGGGTGAGTGGGATAATACTACCATACGTGTATGTATGGGTGAGTGGGATAATACTACCGTACGTGTATGGGTGGGTGAGTGGGATAATACTACCGTACGTGTATGTGTGGGTGAGTGGGATAATACTACCGTACGTGTATGTATGGGTGAGTGGGATAATACTACCGTACGTGTATGTATGGGTGAGTGGGATAATACTACCGTACGTGTATGTGTGGGTGAGTGGGATAATACTACCGTACGTGTATGTATGGGTGAGTGGGATAATACTACCGTACGTGTATGGGTGGGTGAGTGGGATAATACTACCATACGTGTATGTATGGGTGAGTGGGATAATACTACCATACGTGTATGTATGGGTGAGTGGGATAATACTACCGTACGTGTATGTATGGGTGAGTGGGATAATACTACCGTACGTGTATGTGTGGGTGAGTGGGATAATACTACCGTACGTGTATGTATGGGTGAGTGGGATAATACTACCGTACGTGTATGGGTGGGTGAGTGGGATAATACTACCATACGTGTATGTATGGGTGAGTGGGATAATACTACCGTACGTGTATGTATGGGTGAGTGGGATAATACTACCATACGTGTATGTATGGGTGAGTGGGATAATACTACCATACGTGTATGTGTGGGTGAGTGGGATAATACTACCATACGTGTATGTGTGGGTGAGTGGGATAATACTACCATACATGTATGTATGGGTGAGTGGGATAATACTACCGTACGTGTATGTGTGGGTGAGTGGGATAATACTACCATACGTGTATGTGTGGGTGAGTGGGATAATACTACCATACGTGTATGTATGGGTGAGTGGGATAATACTACCATACGTGTATGTATGGGTGACCCACCCGCCCACCCATACACGTACATTGACAGTGACCCACCCGCCCACCCATACACGTACATTGACAGTGACCCACCCGCCCACCCATACACGTACATTGGCAGTGAACCACCCGCCCAACTATACACGTACATTGACAGTGACCCACCCGCCCACCCATACACGTACATTGGCAGTGACCCACCCGCCCACCCATACACGTACATTGGCAGTACCCACCACTGTATGAGTATGGGTGGGCGGGTGGGTCAATACCACTGTACGTGTACGGATGGGCCGGTGGGTCAATATCACTGTAGGTGTACGGGTAAGCGGGATAATACTACCGTACGTGTATGTGTGGGTGAGTGGGATAATACTACCATACGTGTATGTGTGGGTGAGTGGGATAATACTACTATACGTGTATGTGTGGGTGAGTGGGATAATACTACCATACGTGTATGTGTGGGTGAGTGGGATAATACTACCATACGTGTATGTGTGGGTGAGTGGGATAATGATAATACTACCGTACGTGTATGGGTAAGTGGGATAATACTACCGTAAGTGTATGGGTGGGCGGGTGGGATAATACTACCGTAAGTGTATGGGTGAGTGGGTGGGATAATACTACCGTAAGTGTGTGGGTGAGTGGGATAATACTACCGTACGTGTATGGGTGAGTGGGTGGGATAATACTACCGTAAGTGTATGGGTGAGTGGGTGGGATAATACTACCGTAAGTACAGGGGTGAGTGGGTGGGATAATACTACCGTAAGTGTATGGGTAAGTGGGATAATACTACCGTACGTGTATGGGTGAGTGGGTGGGATAATACTACCGTAAGTACAGGGGTGAGTGGGTGGGATAATACTACCGTAAGTGTATGGGTAAGTGGGATAATACTACCGTACGTGTATGGGTGAGTGGGTTGGATAATACTACCGTAAGTACATGGGTGAGTGGGTGGGATAATACTACCGTACGTGTATGGGTGAGTGGGATGGATAATACTACCGTAAGTACATGGGTGAGTGGGTTGGATAATACTACCGTAAGTACATGGGTGAGTGGGTGGGATAATACTACCGTACGTGTATGGGTGAGTGGGTTGGATAATACTACCGTAAGTACATGGGTGAGTGGGTGGGATAATACTACCGTACGTGTATGGGTGAGTGGGATAATACTACCGTAAGTTTATGGGTGAGTGGGTGGGATAATACTACCGTAAGTACAGGGGTGAGTGGGTGGGATAATACTACCGTAAGTGTATGGGTAAGTGGGATAATACTACCGTACGTGTATGGGTGAGTGGGTTGGGATAATACTACCGTAAGTGCATGGGTGAGTGGGTGGGATAATACTACCGTAAGTGTATGGGTAAATGGGATAATACTACCGTACGTGTATGTGTGGGTGAGTGGGATAATACTACCGTACGTGTATGGGTGAGTGGGTTGGGATAATACTACCGTAAGTGCATGGGTGAGTGGGTGGGATAATACTACCGTAAGTGTATGGGTTAATGGGATAATACTACCGTACGTGTATGTGTGGGTGAGTGGGATAATACTACCGTACGTGTATGGGTGAGTGGGTGGGATAATACTACCGTAAGTACAGGGGTGAGTGGGTGGGATAATACTACCGTAAGTGTATGGGTAAGTGGGATAATACTACCGTACGTGTATGGGTGAGTGGGTGGGATAATACTACCGTAAGTGTATGGGTGAGTGGGTGGGATAATACTACCGTAAGTACAGGGGTGAGTGGGTGGGATAATACTACCGTAAGTGTATGGGTAAGTGGGTGGGATAATACTACCGTAAGTGTATGGGTGAGTGGGTGGGATAATACTACCGTAAGTGCATGGGTAAGTGGGTGGGATAATACTACCGTAAGTGTATGGGTAAGTGGGATAATACTACCGTACGTGTATTGGTGAGTGGGTTGGGATAATACTACCGTAAGTGCATGGGTGAGTGGGTGGGATAATACTACCGTAAGTGTATGGGTAAATGGGATAATACTACCGTACGTGTATGGGTGAGTGGGTGGGATAATACTACCGTAAGTGTATGGGTGAGTGGGATAATACTACCGTACGTGTATGGGTGAGTGGGTGGGATAATACTACTGTAAGTGCATGGGTGAGTGGGATAATACTACCGTAAGTGTATGGGTGAGTGGGATAATACTACCGTACGTGTATGGGTGAGTGGGTGGGATAATACTACCGTAAGTGCATGGGTGAGTGGGTGGGATAATACTACCGTAAGTGTATGGGTAAGTGGGATAATAACACCGTACGTGTATGGGTGAGTGGGATAATACTACCGTACGTGTATGGGTGAGTGGGTGGGATAATACTACCGTAAGTGTATGGGTGGGTTGGTGTTCCAATAACACCGTACGTGTATGGGTGAGTGGATGGAGAAATACCACCAGACGTGTATGGGTGGGGGATGTGGCAATACCATCGTACGTGTATGGGTGGGTGGGTGGAGGAATAACCACCGTACGTATATGTGTGAGTGGATGTGGCAATACCATCGTACGTGTATGGATGAGCGGGTGAAGTAATACTATCGTACTTGTAGGAGTGGGTGGATCAGTACTACCGCGTGTTTTCATATCAATAAATGAGAGTGGTCTTTGAAATCACCCACAAGGGATCTATGTGTACCTTACATATAGTGTTTTTGGAAGGACAGGGTTGGTCGTATGTAGTGTTGATTGTGGAAAGTTATGATGCGTACAAGTACATTTGTAAGCCTGCAAAAATTGTGGATGCGTCCAAGTAAATGAAATAAACAGTAAACATATTTTTATTTTTTTTATTTATTTATATATTTTTTTGTAAATAACAAACAACAAATTGTCAAACTTTTAACACATATTAAAATATACATTCCATGATTAGTCTTAAAAACCAGTCACGCAAGCAATTAATTTTACTTAAATTTATCCACCCCACCAGTTAAGTCAATCTTCCGTCATCGTAATGTATATTGTAAATTATTTAGAATTTATCATGCTCCAACAATCACTTAAAGCGTGTGTAAGTATTTGAGTTTTTACAGAGATAAGAAAGAAACAGAGGTGTGTCGATTATTTATTACTCCAGTTTGGCGTGCAAAAACAGGTCCAGCACCCATGTTAGTCTGTCCCTTATGCCCCTCCAAATCCTCAAAAATAAGCGTAGTAATTATTACTACGAATATATAAAATCATGCATTAGTATGACTGCTAGTGGGGTGTTATCAGCGGTTATAAGAATGTGACCTCTGTTTCTTTTTTCTCTGTGGTTTTGATAAAACCAAAAATGTTGTTAAAAATCGGATTAAGGGCCATAATGACTCCTGTAAATTAAAAATTCTAAACTGTAAGATTTGTGAAAACAACATTAAACCTTTCAAGTTGTCGTTTGTTATTTAAATGATAACACAAGATCGTAAACATGGTAATAAAGGTGCTACGGTGTCGTTAAATACTGCCTGCGACGCTGTGTGTAATAAAAATGTTAATTATAATAAAACTGCATCTTACTACATTTCTCGGTGTTTTCTAAGGCAGATTGTCACCTTCTGTGTCATTACTTTTAAAAATGAGTCTATTATGATGTATGTAATTAAATTCATAAACATTCAAAACAAATTTGGTGTAGGATGGGACCAATTTAAATATTAAACACCCTTGCTTAACACGCCACGCATTGTCTGATATTAAGTATTAGTCATTATTTTTACTTTCTTCCATATGCGTTAGCATAGAGAAAGTATTTTGATCGTCAACAAAATATTTTTTACAGGTTGGTCTAAAAATCCATTTTAGGATCCCATGAACCAAAAAAATGGGTTTTCGAAAAGACTGTTGGTGTCTGTCCGTATATGTGTCTGTCTGCTCAAACGATTTTGATAACGTTTTCAGGAAAGATGTGAATTACAACTTTAAATATTTTAGTAAAAACCGCATGTCTCTAACTTGACTAGGTTTCGAGTTATGGGAAAAAACATATTTGGGAATCAAACTGGTAATTTTTCAAAGTTTTAATTTTGTAGTGTTTAATATGGGGTAAAACTTGCTATAAGCGTCGAAGTTTGTGCCAATTCTTTGGAACTATTTATTTTACTTCAGTTGTTAGACGATTAAATGTTGACTGTTTACTTGATTTTATCTTAATTAAAGTATATTACAGTTGTTTTCAAGAACATACAATCATCTTGGTCACATTAATAAACCAACCGGATGTGATTTTTAATATTACAGTGTTTTTTACTGTGATAATATGCACATAAAACAGCTGGTCAAAGTAGCACTTTTTAAGCAGAGAGATTTATTTTCATTTTATAAATGTTGGTAGATCGAGAAATAATTGAAATGCCCTTAACGCATTTACAATTTTAGTAACTAAATATTTAAAAACGCCTTTGTATTTTTATGTAATTTTTTCTATAACTTCATGAATGCCTCCACTACTTTTCGAGTGTTGTGTACAATAACATATGGAAGTTTGAATTTTATATAACTTGTATAGATTACAATCCTACTATTATCTTATCATTTCCAGCCCTTAGGGTTGGACTTCGTCCCTAAGGAAGTGCTTAAATTTGGTTTTTATGAAGTCGTTATATCACTTTAACAATAAAATATTGTACTTTTGATTTACAAACAATAACAATTCAGATATATTATAAATAGTTTTTCTTTAATGTATGAATTTACGTACTAGATATCAGAGTATATTTACAGACATGTTTCACAGTGTACTTACATGACAATTGATCGTTACGTCTGGAGTGTATTCATATCATCTCAGCTGATCACAGAGGGAATGGAAATTTTGGTGATAGACAGCGTTTATGCGACGTCAAAACTTTAGCAATATGTGTTGGAGGGGAGTATTGTACATTCAGAGAAATGTCTCGCCAAGATCTTTCTCCCACCATAAAAAAAGAGGAAATGAATCATAGTTTGTGTTTTGCAAGTAGTACGAATTAGAAATTAAAGGTTTTAATTGTATAATGTTTATATTGTATTATGTTGGATTATTTGGGGTATGTTTGTGGTATTTTATTCGCTTTTTTTGTGGAAAATCAGGTTATGTCTCTTTTGGTTTATATAGTGTTATTGCATGGTTTATATCTTATGAGATTTTAATGGGTGGTGCATTCTTTATGTTGTGTTGTATTGATTCCTCAATTGGTTTGCTTGATGGGGTTTAGGTTTATTTTTCTTGAGCGGTGGTGGTCTGGTTGTTTGGGAATAGTTATGTGTGGTTTTGATGGGCTTTTAGGATTAGGGTGTGGGTGGATTGATGTATAACAAGTTAAGTTATTTTACGGGTGGTGTTGGGCGGTACTTAATTTTAGTTATAAGTTATTAAACGGAGGTTAGTGCTGCCCCCCGTACCTCCCCCACCCCCCCCCTACAACCTACACCTACATAACATCCAGTAGTAGTTGTGATGTCATCTCCTAACAATATACATAACTTCCAGTAGTAGAAGTGCTTTCTTAACTATAACCTCAAAATAACAAAACAGTAGTTGAAGTGCTTACAACCTATTCCTAACCTAACAACCCGTAGTAGTAGTTACTTTACAAACTACACCAACTAACATTACAGTTGTACGAAGTGCTTTAAATGCTAAACTAACCATAATAACCCGTTAGTAGAAGTGCCTTACTTACTAACACTATACCTAACTAACACGTAGTAGAAGTGCTTTACATCACCTAATCCTTATAACTAAATTCAACGTAGTAGATAGTGCTTACACACCTAACCTTTACTATTAAAAACGGTAGTTGTAGTGATTACAACCCTAAACTATCATAAAAACCCGTTGTAGAAGTGTCCATTACAATTTAACTAACCTACACAAACCGTTGTTGAAGTGCTGAAAAAACTAACCTATACCTAACAACCGTAGTAGAGTGCTTAAAACCTATAACAAACCAAACAACCCGTAGTTGACAGTGCTTAAACCTAACACTAAACTAACAACCACGTTGTTTTGAAGTTGCTTTAAATATACCTTACCTTAAAACCCGGTGGTTAGAAGTGCTTACAAAAACTAACATAACCTAAAATACCAAGCTTGTATGAAAGTGATTACAAACCTTAACACCAACATTTAAACCGTAGTAGAAGTGCTTAAACTAACCTAAACCTAACAACCCGTAGTTTGAAGTGATTTACAACCTAACCTAAAATATACTACCCGTTGTAGACAGTGCTTTACAACCTAACCTAAACTAACACATACCCGCGGTAGAATTGACTTTACAACATAACAATAAACTAACAACCGTAGTAGAAGTGCTTACAACCTAACCTAACCTAACAACCCGTTGTAGAAGTGCTTACAACCTAACACTAACCTAAAAAACCAGTTGTAGAGTTGATTTCTACACTTATCCTCTCATAACATAATAACACCGTGTAGAAGTGCTTACAACCAAATTACCATAAACCTTACAACACAGTTTGTTAGAAGTGCACTTAACAACCTAACCCTAACTTATAACCAGTTGTAGATTGGGTTACAACATTACCCTAACCATACATTCCAGTGGTAGACTTAAGTGCTTACAACATATCCGAAAGCTAATATCCGTTGTAGTTGTGATTGACAACATAACCTAACTAACATACCCGTTGTAGAAGTGGTTTTCATACATATCCCCAACAACACGTTGTTAGAAGTGATTAACAACCTAACCTAACCTAATATACACGTTGCATAGAAGTGATTACAACCTATCAATAACATAACACACCCAGTTGTAGATGGGCTTACAAACTAAAATTACTAATAAAACCCGTGGTGAGTGCTTTACAAACTAACCTAACCCTAACAATACCCGTTGTAGCAAGTGCTTAAAACACTCAACACCATATCCTGATAAACCGTTGTGAAGTGGCTTTAAATAAACTAACATAACCAAAAACCCCGTTGTAGAATTGCCTTACCATCCTAACATAAACATAATAACCCGTTGATAGAGAAGTGATTACAACCTAACCATTATCCTAACAACCCGTTTGTAGAAATGTTTACAAATTATGCTAAACCTAAACACCCAGGTTCGTAGTAAGTTGCTTACAATCTAACCAAACCTAACAACCCGTAGTAGAAGTGCTTACAACCAAACCTAACCTAACAACCTGTTGTAGAAGTGTTTACAACCTAACCACCAGAAGGCGCCGATTGATAATTAAAACGGTGACGCTTATTATTTTCTTGTAGGTGAAAACCACGTGATTACATTGTTTATAAGTTTAGTTTGGTCATACACTTAGTTGACAATCAATATCATATGCAGGAACGTTCCGGAAAGACCCAATTTGATTAGCATAACAAATTACAATCTGCCTATGATTTTGTCTCCAAGTAGCTGGATTACAGCTCTATAGAAAATAGACTACTAGTAGCGTAGAGTAAAAAGTCCTTTGCAGCCATAACTCTAATATACCTGTGGGTGATCGGATAAACATGACGTTTAGAGGTCATCAGTCGTTGGATAATGCAGCCATAACTCTAATACACCTGTGGGTGATCATTTATTGTGTCCATAAACACGTTGCTATATTTCACAGCCCGACTGTTACAGTCGGACAATAACGATGCATAGCTCTACAGTACTATCAGGTTGTTATTGTATAGCCCTGGTGGTTTTATTATTTATAACCTTCTCTCTACATTATTTCTCTCTGAATGATATTGCTAAGATGAGAGAAAATTATTTTTTAATTTTAGTAACTTACAGATAGATATTACGGTTATTATTTTTACAAGTATCAGTCGGTTGATATTGTCTTAAATTTGACTCGTGTCTGATTTGAGGTTTATTGCAACCGTTTATGCTATTAAAAGGGATTTCATAGTTATTGATGATAATATACCAAATTTGCTATATACAATAACAATTCTCTATATATTATGTATCCTGACTTCTGATTTTCAAGGCATTTTAGTATAAATATTAGTTTTAATAATATAATAAACACCTATAAATTCTATTTTTATACAACTATTTATCTGTCCTTACCCCTACAAATTGAAGTTCGATAAAGCATAAATTAATAAGTACACTTTCTTTTAAACTCTATTTCTAGTAACACACTGATCCACCCCTTCAACTATAATACGTTATTATTAAGCCTGTTTAAAAAAATATAATTTCATAAAAGTTACTTCTCCTACAAATGTGTATTCCAGTGAAATGAGGAATAATTCTCTCCCCTGTTAATGTGAAATATACACTGGCTCATTTTTCGTGGAATCTAGTGGTAACACTTTGGTTCAGTAAGAAATCAACTACGTAATTTGAGTTGTTGAGAAAACAGCACAGAGATCATTGATATGAACATGAAATATTACGTGGAATTCGCTTCCATTTTGGATTAATCGTAGAAACAATAGATGGCGGACTTTATGAAGGGTTTAATTAAAGACGTCGGTGACGGAAGTCCAATCCCATATTTCCGGAATATCTGCTCTGGACGTGAGGTGCATACAGGCCATTGTCTATACTGAGGAGCTTGTACAGACTCTGGAGAAATACTTTCAGAGCCTAAAAGATAATGAAGAAAATAATAATAGTTTTTTCAATGCATATAGACAATTGTTACGTTAGATTTTAGGTAATTTAATTGGGGTTGCCACAAGCCCCAAAACACAAAATTGATGATCATACTGTGTTAAAATCCTGCGAGTCCGTTAGTCCTTCTATTTCTCACGACGGCGACATGCTGGGATTTCATCAAAGGGGATTGTGTAGCAGAGTGCACTTGGTCGAGGACGAAGGCCGGAAACTTTCTATCGTGAGGACGTATGGCCGAGTTCCACATAAGGGGCACTTAAGGTTAAACTTGGATGATTCAGAAATAATGATTTATTTAACAACCTACAAAGGTAGAACAACACTATATTCTTTTAATCTAGTCTGGGAGATATGGATGGATCTTCAGTTTGCGAAATTCAACTGAGCGAAGCTTGGTCTTCCGATACTTCCTAGAAATAAGTGTATACCGCAATCTGTGAAAAACACACGTTTTCTTTTATTTCGTATTATCAAAAGTATATAAATTTTTCACTATCAACTCTACATTAAACGAACATGTCATGAAATAAAAATTATCTACTGACACAGTTGTTGTCATTTGAATATCATTTACATTACTAAGCCAATATTATAAATGTAATTTACTCCTTGAATAGCTTTTAATTAATTAATGGTGACACCGTTTGCTAATATGACAAGTTTTGTTGAATTCAGCATCATACATAACATGCTCTCTGATAGACTTCTAATCTGATATTCCAATTTATTATTTATTACATAATTAGTAAGTAGTGTAATAATAGATATTGTCTTCGCATTCTCGCAATGCACCAGTTTTGCCATGTATTGTTTGTCTGTGTACATATTTGATCACATGGTTGTCAACTAATTCCTAATTTTGGCTTAGTGGATCAAATAGACACCTGTATGTATGGCTGTTTTAGTATGTTATGGGTTAGTTTTTTTTCATTTGCTACGTATTCTCTTAAGGTATTTATACGGTTAATGTTTTAATATCAATTATTTATAAGGTTTTTAGACTTGATTAATTGATGAATAAAATTAATAATTTTGTACTTATAAGAGCTTATATTTTTTTAATATCCGAAAAATCTTATTTTTTTTATTAATATTTATTAATAATCTTATTTTAAGATTTGTATTAATAAGATTTAACCATTTTAATAATAAGAACACCTTGGATTATATATATTTTATTTACGATTTGCATTTCTGTTTATTGCAAAATTTCTTGAGATTACATATAAAATTCCAGTGTGAAACACCTTCAATACTTAGCCATGAGTGTTGGCTTAGTTTCTTACCGCCAATCCCTTCAGTTCTAATCTCAGATGTATCCCCTTTAAGCTCTCGGAATTACCAACTAGATTTGTATTGCATCTATAGGAGCATTTTATCATTAAATATATCTCAAATCCAAATAAGGTTATTTGAAAACTATTTATCTAAAAACTACCGTGACTATAAGACCTTTATTGTATAAAAAACTTAGTTTTGTATTTTTGAAATACGTTGGCATATTTCTCGTATGTAAGAAACCGACAAAATTTGTATTCATTTTAACGAGATCATAAATTATTAAATGAGTGTGAATGACTTATGTAGTCTAGTTACTAACTGAGACTGACCACTTAGTATTGGTATGATTTTCAACTAATTGTTTAGTAACATACTCAGTTCTCTTCCCTACACAACATCCGGACAATGAATAACATTGACATGTCATGTCAGTATGAAGAGGACCGAGTATAGAACCTATCGTCTACAATCTCATAACACTTTGACCCCAAGTAGCCGGATTACAGCACTGCGCCAATAGTTTCGACAAAGTTATAATCCATACAAACGTTAACAACACTAACGTTTATAAGTGCTTAAAAAATTTAGTTCATATATTTTCATAATTTTACTTAATTATAGAAAACGTGTCAAGTAAAATAAAAAGGCAAAAAATGGTAAAAATCTTTTTTCTGTACAATTATTATTTAAAATGATTATGCATGATGTATGGAAAACGTTGTTATTGTAAGGTTAAATATATAATTAGATTTTACTTATTATCATACTCAATTAAGAATGTGAAACTATATGACTTCATATGTAAATAAATAACGAAAATGAAAAGTATATATATTCAACAAAATAGAATTAAGAACTGTCAGAAATGAGAATAGGGTTGATTTATAACCCCTAAAGACCAACTTTCCGATATTCTCATCAACTTGATAGATTACTGCTGGAAAATAATTAAGAGTTACTTTGGCCGTGAAATAACGTTGACGTAACATTATTTAACAAGCTTGATCGTATTCTTATTACAAAGAAATATCATTTGGGTTTATTGTTCAACGTGCAAGGTCATTAACGTAATAACACGAAGTTACTAAACAAAAACCATTAAATAAATGACATTAGCTTGTGACAAACATTTACATTTACTTAACTTACTTCATTAAATGTGAATGTTGGGTAAACTTGACAAACTAGTTTGCACATTGTTGTCAGCTGACACATGAACATTGCTAATGGAAAATATTTTTTTATTTTTGCTCTTACGTTTTTATAGTAACTAATCACTCATATGTCTCAATTAGAGGGGAGCACTTTCGTTTCACAAAAAATACTGCCAATACGTGGGTTTCTATATCACAGATTCGGTCGATAAAATTATTGTATTGCAGCACATGAAGTGTCACCTGATATGTTTTTTCATACCTGTTCTGGTGGACTATAAGTTGGTGTATGTAAAAAACCGAGTATTTCTTACGTTTAACACAATTAAATGTGTGAAACTTTAAATCCAATGCTTGCCGATTTTAAGTATTAAACCTCATGATGCATCTTATTGGACCTTTGATAATCATACAGTGTTAACTATAACTCAAATATACTATAATAACAAAACCGTCACAGTTGAAAATAGAACAGCGTTTGTTTAAAAATGCACATATCTGACGATAACACAGTACGTCTACTACAGGGCTGTCGACTTTCCAGCGGTGGCTTGGTAGTTGGGGAAACGACTACCTTAATGAAATAAAATTGTTAGTTAAATTTCAGCCTTTTTTAACCTAAAAATGACCTTATGATCTTAAAATCAACAAAAACAAAATTGTATATTTCATTTTTTTTAACTAACTAATTTGTATCATTAAAATATTCGGGGAAAAAATATTCAAATTTAAATGAACTATTCATGTCTTTCTTTAAATATATTCATTCGCCAAATATGTTTGTGTTTATTGCACAATTTCTTGAGATTACGTATAAAATTACAGTGTGAAACACATTCAATATTAAACCATGAGTGTCGGCTTAGCTTGTCTTACCGCCAATCCCTACAGTTCCAATCTCGGAAACTGTATCCTTTAAGCTCTCGGATTTTCCGACCGGTTTTGGATTGCACCTATAGGAACATTATATCGTTAAATATATATATATATATACTATATATATTATAAAATTTAGGTGTGGCTTGTTTTTTTTTATAAATGTTGTGATAACTGACATGCAATCTAGATTACGTTTTTTAAACTTACTTGCGTTTATTTTAGTTAATCTTTAGGTGTATTTGACCTTTAATGACATTATGTCAAAAGTCATATGCCGAGGCCGAAGTCCACGAGGTGTTTCCGAGTCGCAGGCGGAGCGTCGGCATCGGGAACGCAAAAGCGTGTGCAGGGCGCCTGTTCCCCTGGTTAGACATGATATAGGAAAACTAGATAACAATTTATGGATACAATTTTATGAACTAATTTTAGTAATATTTTGTAAGAACTAAGAAAATATACTTTTATCACGTTTAAGAAAGTAATACATGGAAATTTTTAATATTTGGAATAATTCCACAAACGACATTATTTCAATTTATTGCAAAATATTTCAAATATTATTTCTTTCTTTCTTTCTTCTATATATTACTGAGGCCTTTCAAAACCACCAAAAGCAACAAGAAACTAAAACTCGAGTTTTTAATTTTTCAAATTATAATTAATACTCTTGTAGTTTTATTGGTAAAATTAAACTGTTTCTATAATTCTAATTTATTTCATTTGTTTTTATTTTTATAAACCACATTTGTTTGTTATACTTTTTTGGAGTATTATTCTATGAATATTTTTAAATATTATTTTATAGATTGTGTGGTCACAAAATGTACCTTGGAAGGTTTAAGATGGATGTTATTAAAATGTGTTGCTTTCTATTTTGGTTTATTTTTTATGTCGTTTTTATGATTTTATAGGAAGGTTACCCAAATTGTGGAAGTAAATCTTTCGTACTTATGGTACTTCAAAATCTCAATTAATGCAGAACATTCTGGGTTGTATTTACTTCAGACTTTATAATTATTATAGTTTATAGATCTGTAGTTATCCTTAATAACCAATTTCCATATTTTTTATAAGTTGAATTATAGATTATTTGTCTGGCTGAAATGGATCTAAAGTTTATGATGTGAATAAAAATAATCGTTTATGAGGCTGAATATTTTTAAGCATGCTTACTCGTATGTATAATGTATAGAGTTGTATAAGAGTAATTATAATGGATGTAATTTGATGAGAGCACTAGGTAAACTAGTAACTTACTGTGAATGAGTATTTAAGTTTTGACTATGTCAACACGAGTTTTCAGGTCTAACATTGTGAATTGAACAAAGTTTTTATATTATATACGAACAATATACATAGTTTCCAACAAAGGTGTCCAGGTTGTTCATTTTCGTATCATACATTTACTTTGGTGAAAAATAATTAATTATAATATTTTTCGAATTCCACACCTTTTAGTTGTTATCTGTCCAGTTCTCATGAAAATGACCAAATGAAGTGTCACAGTGGGGAAAGAGTAGTTCTCTCTCTCACTTCCACCACTCAGTTTATTCGTCTCGCATCAATGATTTCAGTCTAAAGCATTGACGTGTAAATTTACACTTATAGGAATAATTTGTTTATTCAGGCTTGTTCCAATTTCATCTTCTACTCACACACCATTTCAGAAAACTGTTCTCTAAAATAAAACTATCAGCATCAAGGGCGAACCAATTTCGATGGTCCCGAATGTATTCTTTAGTAAGTAAGGCTTCGGACTGCAGAGAGTAAGGTTCTAGGTTCGAATCCCCAGCTGAGCTTATGGTAGGTGCCTATCTCACTCAATTAAGTTCACGCACAGGCCTGGAGGCCCATGTAAACTGGCGAGTGAAGTTTAAGTATAATATTTTATTCTGTTAAGGTTTTACCTTTTCTTGAAGAACTCTAAAAAATTGTTTTTTTTTTTTTTTTAATTAACAATGATAAATTTGTTTGTTGAAGCAAAGAGTCATAGAGTCTACTCTGTTTTTACTCTGATTCCGATGGACCGAATGATGACGTAAGTTATGTAAATATCTCACTATCATTTTGTTATTGGTGACGTCACAGTTGTGACGAATATATTCTGTGATCGAACTGTATTTGATACATTTATTATGACAGTACGTGACTACCTGAAATAATGTAAAAGGTTAGTGATGGACAAAATATAATTCACCGTTTAATCTAATAAAATTTATTAGATATGCTTATCATTCAATAGCATAGTATGTTATCTGGTATTGGGGATGTATAAATCGATATACTTTTTTGCCACGATCTATTTTTATGACTTGTGCTATTCCATTAAAAATAATACCAACTAATTTTAAAATAAAGATAATTTCCATCTTTATTTTTTGTTTTTTTTTTAATTTTTTTTATTTATTTTGTTTCTTTTTTTCTTAACACGTCGATCTTAATAATGGCTGAATATGGATTTCGAATGAATTTGATAAGTGTAGATGAGCGAATTTAGTCATTGTTATTACAAACTAAGGTGGACTATTCCTTAGAAAGTGTCATTAATTAGTAGCCTACTGACAAATGAACAGCTGGTGGTTATCAGCTGATCCATTTCAAAAAGTGTTACGAGTCTGTTTGGGATCGAACTGAGAACCTTTAGCTTGTGAAGCTGGGATTTAACCAACTAAGCTACCGACCTTATAAACAGCTGGCTTTATAATAAATACATCACATCATAGTATAGTTTAAATAAAATTGTTATTTGTATGACCAAAAACTTTTCCAACATTATTTCTAGTTCATGTACAATCAAATAACAGGAGAGTACTGCCTCAAAATCTTGCCATTCTAATTTTACCTTATTATAAAAAAAATTAAACACAATCCTTTTGTTTTTAATATAATTGAGATTGTTACTCCCTTCAAAATTATTTATCTTATAACTGGTTGGTTAAAAATTGCCTGAGAAGGGGTGAATCTTGCGGATGTCGTGTGAAGCTACCCAAGGTAATGACAGATATTACCCAAAATGATCACTGGTGATACACAAGGTAATTACAGTTACTACCCAAGTTAACCAAGGGTGCTGCCCAAGGTTAATCACAGATAGTAACCAAGTTGACCACGGGTTATACTGAAAGTAATCACAGATGCTATCCAAGTTGACAATGGGGGTTACCCAAATCACATATAATAAGCAAAATAATCAATGGTGGTGCTACCCAAGGTAATCAGAGCTATTAACATAGAGGACCAAGAGTACTACCCAAGGTAATCACAGGTACTACCCATGTTGATTATGGGAGCTACCCAAGTCAATCACAGGTACTACTCAAAATGATTAATGGTATTACGGGTGGCTACCTAAATTGACCACGAGTGCTACCCAAAATAATCACAGGTACTATCTAAGTTGTCCACGGGTGTTACACAAGGTAATTTATGGGTGGCTACTCAAGTTGGCCACGGGTCCTACCAAAGATAATCAGAGGTAGTACTCAGGTTGACCACCGGGGCTACCCAAGGCAATCAGGTATGGCTACTCATGTTGATCACAGGGCTTAACCAAGGTAATCACAGGCACTACCAAAGTTCACCACCGGTCCTACCTAAAGTAATCACAGGTACTACCCATAGGGGGAGATAACTGAATATCAGGCTTGTCAATTAGCTGAAAATCAGACCAGCATTGCGTGGTTCGGATTCCACGTAAAGCTGTAGGTCCCTTAGTTGCCCTGGCTGTTGAGCTATTAATAAATTGCCCTTTCCGGGGAACAGTTGAACTCAGTTAGTAACCAGACTACACTCATCCACACTCATCCTACACTCACATAATCATTCATATTCGCCTTAAAATACCAACAACGTTGTGTCGGCGTCTCATATGTAAGAATGTAAGAATAAGAAGTAGTCATCGAACACGGCGTCCGCTCAATGGTTGTCATCGACGTTGTTAAAGATGTATGGGGTGATGAGTATTAAGATAATGTGAGTAAGATATAAAGAAGAACATGGTACAGCTAGACGTATCACTCAGAGACAACGTCCAAGACACTTCCGACGTTGTCAAATTATATATGAGACAAGGTGTAGTTGTCCTTTTTAAATTACAGCTATGCTTTATAAACTTCCATAAGAATACAAAAGTAAGTTATGTTAAGATATTTTTCAACTAACAAGTTTTCCCTCCTTATATGTTTCACAAGGGGGCTATTCCAGTTATGTATGAGAGATCCTGTTAAAAACTCACATGACCTTAACTTCTTTACTCAACACCCGCATATGTTACGTATAAAATACGGCTGCTTTTCTGATCCTGTTTATGTTGTCCTGAAAAGTAAAATTCTTCAGTTTATGAGATAAAATATGTCACTCCTTTTTAGTTGTTCAACTCTTACTTCAGTTCTATTCATTTATACAGGATGGAAAAAAATATTTAAACGCTTTCACAACTTTTGTATGGCTTCACTGGTAAAAATGAAATCTTGTACATCATCATGGTTAAAAAGAACATACTTTTTGACGCCATTTCCCACGTGGAGTCGAACGGAAATCTTTTTGTAAACCTAAACCGAGTTTGGTATCAAATTAAAGGTCTATTCAATAGAAATTAATTACCGCAAATTGGACTTCGAAAGGTCTATTTTTTCCAAAGTACCGGTCATTTGAACTTCAGAGTAACTAATTTGAACAGTAATATTTCTCCGCTTTTTAACGATTTTAAGTAAACTATTCTGATCAAAAATTATATTTTATAGAACACAATAACTAAAAAAATTAAATGATAATTTGATAATTAAATTTTTTAGTTATTGTCTTCTATAAAGTATAATTTTTGATCATAATAATTTATTTAAAATCGTGAAATAGTGGAGAAATATTACTGTTCAAACTAGTTACTTTGAAACTCAAATGACCGCTACTCTGGAAAGCATAATCCTTTTGAAATACAGTTTGTGGCAATTAATATCTCTTGAATAGACATTTAATTTGATAACAAACTCGACCTAGGCTTACATTGAAGATTTTCGTTCAATTCCTCGTGGGCCGTTCACCTGAAAAGAAGAAATTTTGGTAATTGCGTCAAAAAGTTTATTCTTTGTAATCATGATGAGTACAAGATTTCACTTTTACAAGTGAAGTGATACAAAAGTTGAGAAAGCGTTTCCATATTTTTTCCCCCTGTATAAATGTTGCCATAGGAAACATAACTGTCATTTATTGTCTAAAGTACTCATGAGTTTCTGCTGGTACTTTAACCTGACAACTTGTAGCATGGTTGTCTTGTTACCTGAGGAAACATTCGTGCTTTTCCTACTAAACCAACAACTTGCTATGGTTATTAACTTGTGGGTTACTTCTTTTAATTAATAAGCTACTAGGTAATAAACTTATATCTACTATGTGACTAAGTTATTTACTTTTAAATTACTACATTCTCCATTCTAAAATAACTTCTCGAGTATCTTCAGATAACATAAGAACTGTCGGCACTAGTGACGTAGTGCTGTAACCCAGGTACTTGGGGACAAAGTGTTGAGTGGTTTGAAGGCGATAGATTCAATGCTTGGTCCTCTTAATACCAAGCATGGAGTCCGCTCAATGGTTGCCATCTATTAATGTGGGGGTGGTAGTAAAAGTTCAGATGTGTGGGGAATGTAAACTGAATGACTTGCGTGTCAGTTAGTTGAAAATCAGACCAATACTACTACGTGGTTCGGATTCCGTGTACAGCTGTGGGTCCTTTAGTTACCCTAAATATATGAAACGTTCTCTCTGAGAAACAGTACACTTTATCGCTAAACTCGTTCATCTACACTCATCACACTCATTAGCCGATATCTCTGACGTATTGCTGACGAATAATGAACTCTATTGTTCATTAACGGGCAAAATGACGTTAACACAGTGTCGGATGTTGCAAATCCAGTAGAAATTGTCTTATTCTATCGAGACCTGTAAATTTGCGACTTTAGGATTTATTTGTTTATTCCGGCTTGATTACTTGATTGGTCAACCATCCCTTGCATTGAGATAAGACACATGCCTGCTTACCATTTAAATTTATGAACTTTTAAAAGAACATTTCTACAAAACAACTAGCTTATTAACTATCATAGAAATGTTTTTGAGTATATGAATCATTCAATACATTTGCTTACGTAGTAAATACACAGTCTGAACTTGTTATTTAAAAAGTTATAACGGCATCTTATCTGAAGTTTAAGGAAAATGAAATGGATAAATTCTACGTACAAATCTTTATAGGTGAAAAAAATGTTCTCATCTTTGCAGGGAGTTGATGTAGAATGAAGACACAAGTTGAAAGTTGAAAACTCTAGACTTGACAAACATTAAGACTGAAAGCAACTTGGAAACTTTGAATTGACAGTTAAATGGAATCGTTTCAACGAACTTATTTATCCCTTTTACTTATATTTTCAATTTAAATGTTGATTTTTCATCCTTCATTATTTTTTTGGACTCTGAGTTTGAACTGGTACTATATTGACAGGATCAACCTAAAATACAAAATATAATTATAAACGGAAACTGCTAAAAACATGTTCGTATTTTCACGATTTTGTTAAAAATATTTATTTTTAGTGCAATTATTTCTCTATGTTTGTTCTTTCTTTGCTATATAATATTTATAATAAAGTGTGTCATATTATTTAATAAGTATATAGCACGATTAATCTAATCATTTTTAATATAGTCATTTATATATAATATGGCTATTATAGATAGTCCGCTTAGAAAGTGACCTGCTGAAAGCACCTGTGCGAGAGAGATGTTCTGAATGGTGGAAGTGAAATTGATAACTACTCTTCCCCCATTGCGTCATTCTATTTCAAAATTAGGGGTGGTTCTTGGTTTAGGTTGAGTAAATGAGATGTATTTATTTTTCTAATTCCAAGAAATAAAGATATTTCATTTTTCACAAGTTTTTATATACATAATTATTCATATTTGAGATGCCAACAGGGCTTGTGCGTATTTTAAGGTAAATATGAATTATTACTTGAGAATGGATTACCAATGAGGTCTTGTCGCTAACTTTGTTCGAATTAACTCAGGTCTCGTTTTTGACATCACAATAGACAGGAGTAACTAGGGGACCTGCAGCTTTATGTGGGGTCCTAACCACGTACGCTGGTCTTTTACAGTTAGCATTCCTGGTGATGTTCGTATCGATGGCAATGGCTAAATAGGTTCCTAATAAATTAATTGCGTTTACTATCCCGAAAAAAATGAGCATGTGCGGAATTAAAAAAATAATCGAAAATTACGTTTGCTTATCAATCTTACTAAAATCTTATTAGGTAGATTTATTTTCCCAAAGTATATGGTCTATATTTGGTCGTACGTGTCCGAAATCCACTATTCCAAGAGTGTAATCTCGAAGAAACACTATATTTTGTGTTATGTTACAAAACTAGGTTAGTACATGTTTTATAAATGGCGGTAAATATGAAGGGTACGTAACCACTTTTGAGCTTGCTGAGACTGAAACAACAAGTGCAATAGATTCTCTCCTGTTGTGTTTGTTACTCATACATGAGTTCCCGAGGGTTGAGGCACGTAGTCCTGTTGGTGCTCATGTGTGGTTTGTGCTGCCAAGTCATACAATAATGAATAAACATGTGATGCATAAACTGACATTTGTGTATATTCAGGCCTACTGTGATTGCATTGTGAAATACTATTTGCTTTTTAGTGACTATGCTAGAAATTTATTTAAGTTTTTTTTATGTGTTCGAAATTGTTTATGTATATAAGAACCATTACCATTTAAAATTTCATTTCATAATTATTAAAACCTATTTTCTTTGTCTATAAATGTCTCAATATACAGTACAAATTAGTTTTACTACTAATAAATTTGGTAGTTGTAGATAAACTTCATTAAAAGTGGCGTACTTAAAGTACCGGTGTAAGAGAAGTGCTCTGAGTGGTGGAAGTGAGATAAAGAAGTATTGGGAGAAGCGCATTATATAGTTCCATTTAGAAAGTGTTTAGACAGTAGGACACTCGGGCTGGAGTGCAGTACTAAGCCCCACCCACTACGTCATTAGCAGCTGTGACCATTGTTGGTTTCATTAACACTAACGAATCAAGATTAGAACAATTAAATTAAATAATTATTTAATATTCAAATAATAACTGTTAGGGTTAGGATAACATTAAATTTAGAGTTAAGGTTTAAGCTATTTATGTTTTTATATTAGTGTGTATATTTTGAAGAATTGGGATATTTTATTTTAAATTAATATTATTTGCTTTTGCCCATTTTAAGATTTATTTGAAAAGAAGGAACCTCTAAAACAGGCATTGCCTTAGGAGGTCCTAGTATTTTCTTGAAATATGTAATATATGAAAGGTTTTGTTATAGTATTATAAGTTTTATTTTATTAACAGAGCAATTAAGAAGAAACCTTTTTATGTTTAAATTTAATTATATGTATTTTATCTATATATTTCGAGAAAATAAATATATTCTTATTATTATCTTATTATAATAAACAAAAACACAATGAATAATGAAGTAAACAATAAACAATTATACAAGTCATTATTATTATTATTATTATTTTTCAACTAAACACTGACACGAAAGATAGTCACACCCGTCAGCTAAGTGATGGAGTTTCCCCCTCGCTTCTGAAACACTTCTATAACACGCAGGTTACCTTTTGTCTGGCACAATTATAATTCTAAAAGACTTTGTTAAAACAACAATATAGACTTGTTGGTTCAAACATTACATGCATTTAATCAGGACCCACCCTACGTGCAAAACAAAGCTTACAATATGGCGGGGTTTACTTTTTTACATGATAATCTTCAAAAGTGTAAATTTTTACCTGGGTGTATATGTTTATAATACAATTTATAACTGTATCCGACAAAATACTTCTAAAATTTTAAATTTTTCATAAATTTGTAGAATTTATCAATTAACAATTGAATCAAATCAATATATATATGTGAGGTAGCTACTGAATTGTTCAGTAAATTTGAAAAAACAAACTAATCAAATCTGATGTTTTAGCTATTCAACCATAGCTGTGTTTCAAAGTGGAACTTTAACAGTTCTAAAATTAATTTGACTCTCCAATAACTGTAAATTTAGATTCTCTTATTTTTCACGGTTATTATTCGTATTATTGTTTGGTTTACATTTTATATTCACAAGTAATTTTCGTAACTAAAAACAGTCCAGCTTATGTTATAGAATATATACAAATATTAAAGTATTTAGCCACGGAAATAACAAAATAATTTAAACCCACCCAGACCACTATTATTATTAAGATTAAATTTGTAGATTAAAGTGTTTTTTTGTTAACTTATTACATAGTAAATATTTTGATTGTGTATAAACTAATAGTAATGACCCTTTTGATAGTCCCCCTTTTGATAGTCCAAACGTGGCCAATAATATCTATATTTTAATTAATAAACCAATCCATTCTATTCCATTCTGAAAAAATATTTGATAAATTGTTGTATTATTCTAGATTGTTGTACGGTAAGAGATGAAGCAATCATAACAGTCCTTGATTTTAGTAAAGAAAATACATTCAAAAGAATACAGTTAATGCTAATTTTAACTGGTTTAGTGTCCTCATTCAGCCAATAAGGTATTTTCTGAATCAACGCTGTGAAAACATCATTTTTTAACCCATTTATTTTCAGGGCTTCTTTAAGTAGTCACCCTAGACTTTACACCCCTGAGTACTTGATAAGGCCTCATCGCCTAAGTGGGACTCTCTGACCGTTTATGGCTTCACAGTCATTTATATCCATCTCATGACCCTCTTCGTAAAGTAACATTCCCTGTTGGGAAATCTGGGGTCGACATTGTCGGTGATATAAACTTGCCATACATGATGACTACGAAGTCCGGGTACGGCTTATTGTTTGAAACCATAGCAGGTGACATCTATAAATTTTACACAGTCTTATATGGCTATGTAAACTAGTTTTCCTTGCTGTTACCATGACATGCCTACAATGGGGGACGGCCCACAGAGGAAGATATACAAATCTTAAAGTGCTTACTCTACGTCAAATTTCCACAATAAAAATAACAAATTTCGATTGCACTCTGTGCAAATGCGCACCTGGTGGTAAAACGTGTAACTACTGTCCTAGCGTGCACTCTGATCAGGTTTTCACACTACCCATAAGGTACTGATAACAGAGCGTCGACTCAACATTCAGTACCACGTTTATGGGTGGGAGGGTGGGTCAATACCACTGTACGTTTATGGGAGGGCGGGTGGGTTAGTACCACTGTACGTGTATGGGTGGGTGGGTGGGTCAGTACCACTGTACGTGTATGGGTGGGTGGGTGGGTCAGCACCACTTTACTTTTATTTATTTATTTATTTACTTTACGTTTATGGGAGGGCGGGTAGGTCAGTACCACTGTACGTTTATTGGAGGGCGGGTGGGTATGTTGTTCATGTATGTTGATGAACAAACTATGACTGTTATGTTTCACGAATACGCATTTTAGTTAGAACATTTAAGAACTATGTAGAGTATTGTGTAGAGGCTCGACTGTTCGAATTTTGAGATTCTCGAAGGATTCGCGACAGCTGTCCTTTGGACCGCATTTACGCATTTACATTTACACATTATACACTAATGTGTATAATAATAAAAAAATGAGGTATGGGTCGAGTGATACCTCATTTTAAAGGGCTCAGTTAGTAGAGTTGAACGCCGCAATGCGCATCTCAGAAGGTTTATCTAATCAGAATTGGCGGTGTGTATTAGGTACACATTGTAAATTACATTATGCGCTGCCATTTCCGACTGGATCGTCGTATTGAGATGCGGGTTGCGGCGTTCAACTCTACTAACTGAGCCCTTTAAAATGAGGTATCACTCAACCCAGGCTTACATTAAGATTTGTATGTCTTCCTCTGTGGACCGTTTCTCCATGGTTGGCATGTCATGGTAATAGCAAGAAAAACTAGTTTACATAGCCGTATAAATCTGTGCAAAATTTATAGATGGCATCTGCTATGGTTAATCAAATAGTAAGCCGTACTCGGACTTACGGACACCTAGTAGGTGGATTCCTAGCATTGTTTTATATTTTATACCTTGTGGATGACGCCTATAACGTGAAATGGCGGGTCAAAAATACAGCGTACCAACAACCAATCGTTTACGTAACGACTTAGTAGTGGGTTATCTAAGTAAATACACCTTGGGCCAACCCAACTACTACCAAAACTATGTAAATATTTCATTATTAGTCTTGTTTGTTTATGAAACTCAACCCTTTTTTAATTAATAAGGTTACACTTGATTTTTTGACAAAAGGAAAACAATGTGGTTAGTTATTACAAACAGGATTGTTTAAGGATTGCATATAACTTCTTACGGTAATCCTTTGGAAGATAAGGTAAGATTAGTCCATTACCATTGTTTGTCAAGTCAAAACAAGTAGTAAATAATGGCAGTAAAATGTGTCCTATTTCGATTCGTTTTCTATCTGTGTGTATTTTTTACAACCATTTGAATATCTCAAAACCCGTTTGACATACAATACTGAATTTTTGTATAAAAGATTATCTAAAATAAGACACATTTCATGTAAAAATGCTGAATAACTAAGATTATTAGTTTCAAAATTGCGGCTTACTTTCAAAGTCAAATTTATATAAAAAAACTATAAAATTTACCCAAAAATGTCAAAACACAATATTTGTAGACTACGCTATGCCAATTTAAAAGATCGGTTAATAAATAACAGAGAAAACTTATCTTTTTATGACTGAAATCATTGTTATTTAAGTACTCTTTACCCAGATAACAATTCTTTCAATCAAAAAAATAAGTTTTCTCTGTTACTAATCAAACGATCTTTTGATTGTGTCTTAACATTTTTTCTTACAAATATCTTTTCTTTTTAAGTTGTACTGTACAATTAAAACGACTAAGTGGTGAAAACAAAACTATACTTGAAAGAACATAAATAAAATACTACAGTATATAAATAATAATTATTATTTAACAATTTAAGTAAAAGAATTATTATAAAGAAAAAATATAATAAACTACCCAAAAAATATATACATACGGTATACACATATACATACATACATAATCAGACAATAAACAAAAATTATTATATCATTAAATATAGCACTATGAAAAAATATAAATTGTCTTATATACGAGTGACAAAAAATAAAATTATAGGAAGTGACCAGCAGAGTCGTAAAATCATGAAGAAACACCATTCAAAATACAACAGTTCTTTCCTTTTAAGCTGTAGTGGTGTGCGGGCATTTAAATCTCTTTAAACCATTTAAACGACTGATAACCATCGATAAGATAACCTAGTGACACACATTTCCGCATTCCAATCAAGGTCGCGGCCTTCCTCTCCCCCTCCCCGGCGCCTGTCTCCAACCAACAATGTATGGCGGATATAGTATCGGTTAGTTTGCAGGCGCTGATCTTTTCTCCTTATTGTTACGAAACACTTTATTTACAAAATTCATATGACTATGCCTTTTGATGCTCTTTCCCAACATTGTAAATTGTACGTGCAAGTATTTGCACAAATTCAGCCATAATAAACTTACTTGAGTACACACTCGGCAGCGGTGAGTCTGCTAGGGAGCAGCCTCGCTTTTTCACGAGTGGACACTCCATTTTGTGAGTGGCCACTCGGTTTTATACAACTTAAATCGGCGTTGCCACTCGCAAGTCATAAGTAGACATCCGGTGGTATTGATAATATTTTTCTACATATATTGTCTTAACACACGAAAATTTAGTATTGTATGTCAAATGGTTTTTAAGATATTCAATATTTTGTAAAAACACACATACAGTCACACAGACAGAAAGCGGATCGAGAAAGGCCTGACAAACGATTCTCTAAAATATGCGACAGTCGAAGGTGGACACCCTGTATATAAATTTGTACAGATAATTCATAATGATTGAGCTTGTTTGCTATTAGGCTTTTCATTAAATTTATAGTGAGTCCTTTATTCACAAAATAAGAACACATCCGTCACTACTCACAAACATCGTAGCGAGGTTGCCTGTTTATGGTATAACTCGTACCCCGGGTTATTGTGGGTCAGTCTGTAAACGTTTAATATAACATATAACAGTTACGAGTTGCATGTCAGCTAACCCACTTTTAGTGACATTTACCTTTCAGCTTGTCTAGGTAACAACCACCTTTTGAAGTGTTCTGTTCCCAGTAATAACAGTTTTTTAACTCCAATCTATTGTTATTTTACCGTTTTCCCGTCTTATTACATTATGTTACTAGTTAATTATTTTATTACTAAAGATAATGCGTGTCTGTTGTGGCCTTGATTCATTTTCCAGTAATACTACAATTACTGTTTCAAAGTTTTTAGGCAATTTTAGTAACCACTTAAGTATCAACATATATTGTTTAGTTTTATTAGATATTAATTTTTTAACTTTATTTCCTCTCGTTTATTTTATTTTTTATTCTATTCTATCTTATTTTATTTTTTATACTATTTTATATTTGTTATTTATTTAATTTTTTATTATTAATATTTATGCATGTTTGAGAGCATGTGTCTATATTTTTCAGCTATTTCCTATCCATATTATTGTTATTTGGTAAACTACGTACAGGCTAGGCTGCACGTCCATATAGGCTAATTTGCTTAGTTGTAGCCTCTTGTTTTAGTATATTCTTACTTTCTTTTCTTTTATACTTTTACGTTTATAATTCTGATATTTATAATGTACTTTTCCCAGTACTGAAAAGCCGTTTATAATTGTATCGTGCAACATTACTCTTATAGTTATTTTTCATCGTGGACTTAAAACAAATTTTCTTTCAATTGTTCTTACTATATACATATACCATATAGTAAATGTTATTACCAAATGTAGCTGTTATCAATAACAATCCACAAATAAAATAAATATACTTATATCAGATTGTCGTTATATTTTACTTATATAATTTTGAAAACTATTTCATTGCATATTGGGGTTAAGCCAAATGATTGTTTGAAGACTTATAATTCATCAGTATAAATAAACATTATAAACTGAATTAAATTTAGTACCGGAATGGCTTTTAGGAGAGATTTTTTCAAAGGAGTGGCTGAACTAGTTTTTTATTTCTCCACCCAATCGCCAAGAGGGTAAGGGAGAACCAGTATAGTATTGATACACACTAACAGTCATGGCCAGGACTCGAACCTGCGCTATCTCTCACTAAGTTTGAGAGTTCCTGGCGCTTTAGCACGACCTTCGGCACCCCAAAGCAACGTACTGCTGGCCCACTCTCACCAACAATGCTGCTGTGATCACTCCTGGAGGGAAGCTCTCATCAAAATCCTCCACGGCGCCTCCCACCTCCCTCAATAACGGCTTACATGCTGCCAGTTCCACATTGTCTTCCATACCCTCTCTACACTATCGTATCCCCAATCAAGAAAACGTTCCCCTTAGCTACCCATTTTTGTTTTGTTGAGTAGTTGGACCATCGGCTTAATGTGACTCCCACAAGGGGGGTGCAGAGTTTCTACCTTGACCTCTTTCCTAGCCAGATACCCCCGACTAGAGTGACTGATCAATAAAACAACCCTAATGTGCAATACAGTACGTTGCCTTATTTGCACTTTTCAACATAAAATTTCAGTGCTAAATTCATGTCTATATTTTTTATCTATGCAATTGAAGTGTAAAAACGTTACATAACCATTCTAAAGTTAATGCAAGTTAAGGTAACATTCATGTTTAAACATGCTAACAGTTTCCGGTCTTAAAAATCGGATTTATGCTCATTTAAAATGAAAAATGTATGTAATCTAAAATCATTAAATTGCTGTGGAAGATATCTTGCTAGAAGTAATTTTTTTTAATTTTTGCAACAAAATTACTATAAGAAATTAAGTGGTAGATGATTATAGAACGAGATGGAAATTCTTTCTTTCCAAATTAAAATTGTTTAACAGGAGTTGTTGGGTTGATGTTAAGTAAAGACAACAAAACTCAGACAAGGCGGACGTTTTCTGTGACTTTAAGTTACTTGATAACTTTAGATTTTAACTTTATTGGAAATGTTCCAAAGGATGGTTTTCTTTTTTTATTATTATATTTTAAAACATCCTTAATCTATAAATAATAATATAAAGAATACTAACTATGTACATTATGAAGATGATATAGTCAGAGTTATTTTCTAAAGCTTTCCCTGTCATCTGATATTTATTTATTTATTAATTTAATGATGTTTTTAAATGCACTTCTAATTTCATATCGCTGATATGTTAGGAAATAAATGTATTCATTAAATCCCTTGCGTAAATACTTATATTATTAAATTTAAGGGGTGCTTCGTCATTGATCGATATAAACTGCAAGTTTAGTGAGTAACTGAAGTCATTTGATGAAATATTTAAAGAGTCGTAAAGTCAAAATAGAGTTTGGTTTTCCTCTAAGGAACTGTGCTCTTTCAAAGCATGTAATTAATTTTTGATGTCTGTAAGTTTCTTTTTAAAACTAGGTTACTTAGCAAAGTCACCCTCATAAATAAGATATTAGAACTCCAGATAGAAGAATTAAGGATTTTAAGCTTAAGTATTAGATTTAAAATTTACGATGTAATACAGCCATAATTACTTTGTGAATATTTTATTTAAGAGATAAATTGGACATCATCTAATTGAAAAATGTAATAATATGTGTATACAGGTAATAGGATGTTTGACTTGTGGTATTGTACTTATCGTATATAACACATCAACGCAAATTATTTAGATTTGAGACGCCGACACAGCTGGTGCGTATTTCAAGGCAAACATAAATGACTACGTGAGTGTAGGGCGAGTATATACGACCTGTGTATTCTTGTTACCAACTCAATTCGGCTTAGCTCAAAAATTGCCATAACCCAATATCCAGGAAAACTATAGGACCTACTGATTTACGTGGAATCCGAACCACATAGTATTGGTCTGATTTTCAGCTAATTAACAAGTGTGAAATTCAATTATCTTGCCTACACAACATCCAGACCCTGTCTACCACCCTACATGGATACTCATGAGCCACTAGAGCCGACATTGGTAATTTTGTCTACATAATTAATTAACGACAACATCCTGCTCTGTTAGCTCTGTGTTTCAAAGTTATAAGATAAGAAAAATGTGGAATTGATAGAGATATAATTGCAACAATTAAAAGCACACGCTTAAGGGGGCTGAGCCACGTAGTAAGAAGAGACAGCACTAGATAGATAAAGCAGGTTTTTCATGGTAGACCCAATGGCAGGATTCCTCTATTAGACGAAGACTGTGTCGTAGAGACCAAGTACTGTAGGATGTAAGAAGACTTGGAGCAGGAATATATATGGTGCAAGGTAGAGAAGAGTGGAAGCGGATCGTTGGCGCAAGGTAGAGAAGAGTGGAAGCGGATCGTTGTCGAGGCCAAAGGTACACATGGCTACAGGGGTAAGAAAAACGTATATATTTTACTGCTACTGAAAATTGAGTCGGTCAAAGGGTCTTTAACGAAATTCCAAGTTTACACCCTGAAGAGAATTAAACCTGACTAATAGGAGACAATTGAGCATAACCTAACAGTCAGGTTAACCTAATTAAATTAAATTATTAATTTATTTAGAATTTATTAAAATATTACAAACAAAAATTCTGCATTCCAAATTATTACAGTTCGACAACAGGAAGTTATTTTAAACAGTGACGTCACTCTAAAATAGTCCAGTAAAATAGTCACTCTAAAAATCTACTCTAAAATAGTCAACAAAGATTCATTAACACTTACACACCACTTAACTTTAAACATTAAAGGTTAGATTTGAAAAGAGTCAGTATTAGTTGAAATTCCATTCAAAAATAGTTGGTATCAATGGAATACAGATTCAGTGCTTACTCGTCCTGAGGTTTGCACGCCTGTTTGATGGAGCTGCAAACTTGGTTTACAATCATCATACCGGATCTGACGATACGGTTTTATGACTGGATGCATCAGCGATCAGCATTACTGCTGATGCACGCTGACTCTGTTTATAACCATAGATTTGAGGTTATGTAATCAACTCAGATATTCACGATGCACTGTAACATTGCTGATAGTTTATTTACATACTAAACGGGGCTTTACAAGTTTGTTTTATGATACAATATTACTCAATCAAAATATATTTTTATAAATATTTTCATTTTGCTCTCATTTTTACTGTACTATTTTTACGATGACGCGTTCAAATTAAAATCTTTTTATTAATGAAGCAACGATATAAAAATGTACAGCGTGTGTTCCACACGACTTGTACTGTTGAGGGCTAAACACTGGTAATGACAACTTTACAAATATATGAAGAGTATTTATTTATTTATAGAATTTCCGGAACCTTAGTTTTTTTAAAGATTTTACAAAGTACACTTTTCTCAAGAACCACTCAGTCAATCAACTTGAAATTAAAAAAAAAGAAATCTCATACAGGCCTTTTTACACTTACTGAGTTTTTTCAGACAATTCCTAATACTTCAAGACACTAAACAAATATTCAAATATTCAATTTTGATATTTCAACATGCGATAAACAAAAAAAATTCTAACAATATAATTTTTCTTCATACATACACAATGAAAACTCAGTGGTTGTTTAGATACCTAGTCATGTTAGAAAAAAAATATTAGGCTGATAAGTCCATTGGGCCATGAGAAAATGGCACCTTTAATAACATTGGCAAGATCTAATATAAATTTTTTCTAATATATTACAAATCATTCCCACAGTTTTTTTTTTTTTTTTTTTATCTTCCAGTTTAATTTTTTAAACTAGTGTTGTAATAAATACATTTACAAGAGTTTGGATGATATTTATTTTATAAATTACCTCGTTTTCAAGTTTTTGTTTTGCGAACAAACTATGTATTTTATACTTTCATGGACTTACAGTAAATCCAACAAGAAACTGTAAGTCATCTGTCCGACTTATGCAGAACTGGGTCATATCCAACCCTCTCCCCGGTATTCTGATATAAGGGCCGAAGAAATGGTTGGGAGCGCAGATGTATGACCTACACTTCTTGCTTTGCCACTCGTAGTATCGTGTATAAAATTATGAAATATTCTCTACTTGTTAAAAGCACAAGTAATTTCTTATTAATTCTTGTTAAAAACTGTAAAATGACGCGTTTAAAATTCTAAATTTTTCTCACTTTATTTCCTTTATTACTGGAATAAAATCTGCTGCTGTACATTAATATTCAAAGAAAATATGGTAAAAAACCCTCAACTATCACAAAATAATAAAAATAAATAATGCATTCAAGATGGCAAGTAATATCATACAACGTTTCGACAGGCATACACCTCCTGTCGTCTTCAGGCGTTACTTACTACCTAAGCCTATTAGTTGTTTTATTTTGTTTTTAGCTCATAATAATTTTAAAACCCCGTTGAAAACTAATAGCTTATAGACTACGGTGGCTGTTAAGAAAGACATTTGTACTTATAAACAACTATCACAAATAACACAATTATAACGAAATATACAAAACAATATCGGCACCGG
Organism: Stictocephala bisonia; assembly: GCA_035578905.1. NCBI lineage: Eukaryota > Metazoa > Arthropoda > Insecta > Hemiptera > Membracidae > Stictocephala > Stictocephala bisonia. The sequence goes on along the minus strand of JAQJVL010002992.1, from coordinate 25,485 downwards.
TGGCACAGTGCTGTAACCCAGCTACTTGGGGACAAAGTGTTTGGGTATTGTAGGCGATAGGTTCCATACTCGGCCCTCTTAATACCGACACGGCGTCTGCTCAATGGTTGCCATCAACGTGGACACTACTAGACAAGTCAGGGATGTCCATTTTGGATGGTAGTGTAGGGAAGAGAACTGAGTGTCAGACTTGTCAGTTAGCTAAAAACTAGACCAACACTACGTGGTTCGGATTCCACTTAAAGCTGTAGGTACCATAGTTGCCCTGGCTATTTATTAGGATATTAATTAATAGTCCTTTCTGAGCTAAGTTGAATTCAGATAGTAACAATGACTACACTCCTTAATCTTCACTCATCACACTCATTTACCCCTCATATTCGCCCGTATCTCTACGATCGGTGTCTTAGAAATGAATAGTAATAATAATAATGAATACGAAATACAGAATAAAAATAAAATACGGAGAAAAAAATATAAACACGTTCAAAAATAAACAGAACAGGTTATTAAATAGAATAAATATTCAATTTATCAAAGGGTGTTATTTTCCAGCTCCACCAATTACGGGATACCAGGAACCAATAACTGCCACACTCAACGCCAATAATGTCAAAGAAAAACTGAATTACGAAAAGATCTCCAACAATTCTGACTAACCATAAAGCCTCAGTCGGCGCAGTGCTGAAATCCAGCTACTTGGGAAAAGTGTTGTTTGTGAAGATATTAGGCGATAGGTTCTATGCTGTTCCTCTCAATACATGGTATTTTACGTTGTGGTACAAATACGTACATAATACAATGTATAATTGACGCATGAAAATGTATTTATCAAATGTATTATATAAAAGCCAAATATCACTTACTCACTCATCACGAATCTTAAAAACCACCGAACGGACTTACACGAAATTTTAAAGAAAGTTGCTTTATTATCGAAGGTACCCAATAAGAAACAATTTTTTGAAATGTTATTCCTAATAAGGGGTATAAACAGCCCCTCAAAACTTCCTTTTTTTCATAAGAATAACATTTTGATTTTAGTAAATTAATAACATCTGTTTTGTAAATAAATAAATATGTTAGTGAGATACTGTAAATAAATTAAAAGTTATGGTTTTGTGTTATACCCTTAATCTACTATTATTATTTGTGATTAAAAGTCACATGCCGAGGCCGAAGGCCGAGATGTATCGAGCGAAGCGAGCGTTGGGCTTGGCACGTGAAGCGTGCCGGGGTGTCCCCTAGTTAGTATATATTTTATAAACTTTAATTTTGGTTCGATTTATATATAGTGCTCATATCAATTGATTTCCTAATATTGGTATTTTTAACATAAATTTTCCAAGTTTTGCTAACATTATTTGGCATTTTTAACTAACAATATAATATAAAATCCACTATGTTTATTTGAGGACCAATATTTTTTCCGTTTATTAATAACCATACATATATGAAAGGAGAGTTTTGAAACAACGCTTCTGTTTATTTATTTTAAAAGATTTTAAGAATAAAACCAAGTTTTTTGTTACTGATTGTGTACGAGTAATACATATATTACAACCTAACATGTTCTAAAAACAACTATTTGTTATATTTATTGCAGTTAAATTTGTCATTACTAGCTCACATTGTATGAAACCACCTTGGTAAACTACGGGATGTGTTAAACGTGTTGGGAAGGGCGACAGTCCTCAGGGAATCTAATTAGTTCCTCTACTTTATTGTGTTAGTTATACTTATTACAGTTGTTTTTGTCCTTAATATTATCACTATTACCTTTAAATCAAGTTAAATAATATTTTCATTAATTATTTTTATTTAAATGTAGCTGTAAAAATATCATAATTTTATATCCGTATTTGTGTGAAAAATTTTGGTTGTTTTCGTATTTTTTTCGGAAATTCACATTTTTTTAGTAACAATCTATTATATAATGACTTATTTTATTTTTATCTCTATCTTGTTTTTATTGCTTTTTAAAGCATGAACACGGTATAAACTTCAATGTTAAAATATTTATTACATTACGGTAAAATCAACTATACCCAAAAAGTATGATTCGGGGTTCTTTTTCATCAAATGGAAGCGGGGAAACTTTTCAGGAAGTACTACACAGTTCATTTAAAGTTTAACTTTAATTATCCTAAAATTAGAGTACTTAAAGCCGAATTTCCGTCTGTAAAAACATCCCGTACGGTAGTAGAGTAGCTACAGAAATATTAATGATTATCAGACCTGTGTTCATTGGCCATTGTTTAAGAAGGGCGTTTCCCAAACCTGCAAGCCACCGCTGGGAAGTCGACAGTAGATATGTAATCTTCGTCAGCGGGCCGAAACAACTAACACCTCAACTGTACAGTTTGTGTTTATTAATATAATAAGTTAAAGTAAACACTGTAAGATTATTAAAGGTCCTCTTTAGTGAATCACGATTTGATAATATAGCATTTTTAGTTTAAAACAGTAAACATTGTTACTAATAATTTTACTGCTAACAATTTAGCAAACACTCAAATGTTTACAAAAATTATCTAATAGTCCACTAGAATAAGTCTTACTCTACCAAACGACACTTCAAGTGTTATGATTTCATCATTATTATTGAACTAAAGTTTTGGGCGTTTTTCGGTAAGCCTAAATAAAATACGACGTTATAAAAAGAAATAGCTGCCTCTTGGGGAACGTTTATCAATATTAAAGTGTCTTTTTATGAATAGAAAGGATGTTGTGAAATACATTAGTTTATGTATCCAATCACCTTAGTGCTTCTATCTACATAACGTTATTCACAGCTTCACATGACATGAATGTATATCTGTATTACTGTACTTTGAATTGTTATGTATACCAAGACAAAGAGGACTGTAATATTGCACAGATCTCTAAAAGAGAGACGTATCTCTTTCGTTGTTTTAATATTAGGAGATGAAATACTAATATATATGTTTCAAATTTATTGGTATAACAGCATACCGTTATTGAATATTTCAAATAATAATGACTGACAACTTGACAACCATTCTGTGAACTTACAACGTATCCACTGTAAACTTGATTCCCCAAACACTTTTAACATTTAAACTTGCTTTTTAGTGATGGTTCACCAAAAACAGAAGTTATACTCCCCATTTTATCTTCATGAACATTTTCTTTTGTCGCGTCTTTTCCGTTCATTCAATACCGGATAACTTAGAATGGGTTAAACCAGATCTAACATAACCTAACCAAACCTAACATAACCAAACAGAACATAACCTAAACAAACCTAACATAACCTAACCAAACAGAACATAACCTAACCAAACAGAACATAACCTAACCAAACAGAACATAACCTAACCAAACAGAACATAACCTAACCAAACAGAACATAACCTAACCAAACCTAACATAACATAACCTAACCAAACCTAACCAAAGTAGTAGTAGTGAATTAACGGAAAAGGCATGAATTATTTATCTTCTCTTAAATACCTTTACTTGATAGAATATGTATTTTTTTATAGGTCTTAAAACGTATGTTTAATTGTGTTGAGGTATATTTATCTTTTAAATCCATATTAAGTATATCATCAGTTCCACATTCCACAACATAAATAACATTTGTATCATGTATATTTATTTTATTCCCACGCCCACACAAATATTATTAAGATAATTAATTGTAAATTAAATTTCATATTAAGAATATTTTAATAATTTAATTTTTCTTTAGAAATTTACTAATAGCAAACAAAATAAAATAAGGATCGACTATAATATATAATTGAATATAAGGATATGTTATTTGTTATGAAAATATTCTGGTCAGTATATTTTAGAAACTGTACAAAGTGGTAGTAAATCAGAAACTGTACAAAGTGCAGACTTGTGGAAATGAATTACTTTACTCAATGATTTCATAATAGTTATAGAAAACAAAATATCACTACATATACTGCCTAAGCAACTGCACTGCTTGGATCATTTATGGAAAATTATACACAATAAAAGTGATAAGTAATTACATAGCTTTACAATGTTGTCATTTGTTTCACAAGTTGATTATAATGTTGTCGGATTACAGCACATTTAAATAACGGTTTATTAAAATATGTTTAATACACCACAATACACTTTACTTTGTCAATAGTTTATAAGACATATTCACACTATTCAAAGTCCAACAACAAACCAAGTTCAAGACGAAGATATTCCAAGCCATTTGTCAGACTTATGCAAAGAATAACATTTCTTTCGTTCAAAACTCCCTTGAGTTATCGTATGTCTTGCATTCTGTTGCAGGCTTTAACGTTTCTACATGTTCTCCTCATTTTATTAAGTTACTATATATTTACCAATAAATGTGTACATAGTTTTATATACAACTATGTAAACATGATAGGATAATCAATTGTATATACAAATCATACTTCCATATGTTGTGTACTGTGTTTGTGTTTTGTGTACAAAACTCGAAAAGTAGCGAATAGACTAATTTAGAATGTTTACACAACATTGCATTTATAAACAATAATGTTTTTTTATATATTTAGCTCCTAAAGTTTTAACCGGGAATAGGGTATATCAAGCATTTTCCAAGCTACTTACATTTCACATATGAAAATAAATTTCAGTGCTGAAAAAGTGATACTAAAACCAGCCGATGTGTGTGCGTATTATATCCAAAACATAACCTACAAATTTGTGACCAGCTGATTGTTTATTTATTATAACAGCTGTAAGTTGTTTTATATCACATAAAATCCAGTAAACAGTTTTTTATTTTAGTTGTTTTTAATTTGAAGTAAAATATAACTACAATGGTTACTATCAGACTAAGCCACAGCAGGTATAGCTAGTATTAAATATTTACTAATATATGGTTATGTAGTAAGATATCGTAATGTAACAAATGAGCATTATGCCTTTACATTAAAAACTGTAACAATACAATTTTAAATTAATCCTGTACATAATTTTATATTTTGATATTTAGTAATGGACAGTATTTTTTTAATTATTTGATGTTATTTTTTTTATATTTTATACAAATGGATTTAGGTTTCATTATATAAATAAAAAATTAATACCATATATTTATTTTTTCCCAAATGAATACCATAAAAATTACCAATTTCTCGTAATATTACGTAATTTAAAGTAAATGTGAGGGTCTCCTTTGAAAATTTGGGAATAATCAAGAAAATAGTTTTTTAATTCTGTATGTACCGAGAAAGCCCAACTGATGTATTTATAACTATAAACAAAATGCTAACGAAACAACTTCTTAGGAGGCGTTTAATAGCTTATAGAAAGAAATTTCAATCGAACATTTTTTTACAAAAGAGCCTTAAATATTTTATCAAGGCGTTCTAATATTTTTTAAAACTTTTTAATGTAAGCACCAGAATAATTAGACATATTTTTTAAATGAAAAACATTGGTCCGTTACAACTAATTTATAAACCTTACAAAGTTCAGAATCATGTAAAATGCATAACTATATTTAATAATGTACTATAATCATTTATGTAACATTATCTATAGTAAAATTAAAAAGAAAACAAAAAAAAACAGCATTATTTTTCCACAAAATTATTATATACTTTTCTTATTACAATCATTTTAAGTACTGAGTGGTTGATGAAATTATTAATAATTCATGCACCACAATACAGTATTCTTTGTCAGTAGTTTATAAAACAGACTCACGTCATTCAAAGTCCAACAACAAACCAAGAGGAAGATATTCCAAGCCATTCGTCAGATTTATGCAAAGAATAACATTTCTTTCGCTCAACCCTCGCTTGAGTAAGTGTGATTTATCGCTGGAAAAATGTTCTGCTTTCTTTTGCATGTTTAAACATTCCTACATGGATCTGTCAGTGAGTCATTTTTTATATAATAATATATTTTTTATATAAATTGTGGAAATTCATTTTCTAAATTATTTGTTCGTTGTTTTTTTATTTTATATTAATGGGTTTTATTTTAATGATATGTTTATTGAATGAATGTCATATGTATAACTGTCTTCACCAGTAGTATGATTTAAAATTCAATATATATTTGTTCTATTGTTACAATTTATCATTTTTTTTCTATCAGCATCTACAAATGCAATATACATTTATTTGTTTAGTTTAATTTAATTTCTCATTACAAATTAAATACCTTTAAGTACGTTACTACAAAAATCAATCTAGTAACATGTTTATCGGTTTAACACACTTTCTCAATATTATATAACAAATTTATTTGTATTGAGAAATAAACCGTTCCTGAATATATAGAGGGTGTGTTTTTTTAAGCATGATTATTCGTATTTTATTTAAAATAAATGTTTTTAGTGATAAACCATCTATGAAGAGACTGAATTGAAACTGAGTACATAAAATTAAAGTCAATATTAGTATATATAATCTATGACAAAGTTCATCTTTGCTTTAAAACCATAGAATTTAGCTAAATAAAAAAATATCCATGTATCTATTTTTTTAGTATTAAATAACGTTTTCTATGTACACAAAATGAAAGTTAGTTGGTTAGTACATTTAGCATAGTTAAATTTAATAAATACTACACTCTTATAACTAGCTAGGCTAATATTTGACATTCGTTTAGTGAGTTTACATAGCCTTCATTCAGTAACATTCCAAACCAACCAAGAGTATAAAGCAGAGAAGTTCGGATTGAGATCAACAGTGAAACTTAGACAGCTTGTCAGAACAGAACGAACCAACAAGTGTTTTGATAGTTTCTTTTGTTGTTGAAAGATTTTTCAAAATTATGATTAAAATAAAATCCTTCAGAAGAAAATTAATTTGACCATGTTATTTTTTTTATCGCATAATTGTTTGGAACTAAAATCAGAAACTAAAATCTTTTTTCAATTATTTACTTTGAAACTATTACTGTTCAACTTATAGCGTCTAATATTGACTTTGAAATTTAAAATATAATAGTAATTTAAGGCTTTCTGATGACTCAGCAGATCTGAATGATTGGTCTCCACAACTTGATTCATTATCCGTTAGTAAAACGCCGATCGTAGAGATATGAGGGAAGATGTGTGTAGTCATTGTTATTAATTAAGGTCAACTGGTTTTCAGAAAGACCTATTTACTGAATATCCCAATAGCCAGAGCAACAAAGGAACCTACAGCTTTAAGTGTAATCCAAACCACGTAGTATTGGTCTGATGTTCAGCTAACTGTCAAGCCTGACAACAACCGGACACTGACTACCCCCTAAACATCCTAAAATTTTCTAGTAACGTCCACGTTGATGGCAACCACTGAGTGGATGCCATGTTATTAAGAAGAGCGAGCATAGAACCTATCGCTTACGTTTCCTCAACGTAACGCCCCAAGTACCTGGATTACAGCACTGCGCTACTAGTGTTATTATTACTGGTGTGAGATCGAATTAGATTTGATTACATTAAATTCATTAATTTAGATGTTAAATTTTGTCATTTTATCCTCTATACTTAAATATTAACCATTCATAAACACAACATCCCAATTACTAATTCTCACCCTGATTATGCGCATGTCAAATAATTCCCACAAATGTGTATTATTCTTATAAAAATATAAACTATATAAAAAAGTAAATAAAATGCGTGATATATATATTTTAAATATTATTTAAAACACAAATTTAATGTATCTATGCATTCACAGTGTGAGTGAAGATTTCGGAATTTAGACGTAGTATTTCCAAAAATATATCTGTCAAGTTCAATCAAAGATGAAAAAGCTGTAATGGAATGGTTTAATTAAATATTTCCCGGCACAAAGACTCTATAGATCGTTATTACGGTCCTTCACTCTCTTTCACTTTGTCACCATCAAGTCACTTCAAATTTATTCATTTTGAAGAATTCTTAACAAGAAATTATCGAACTAAATGCTTTTCTATTAATAGGATATCTTTACTTATTCTTAAACGTTAATAAAATATAAAATATCTGTTTGTTGATATTTTCCTTTTTTTTTAAACCAATTTGTAAACTTTTTTAACCTTATCAGCAATAATCTTTTTCAAATTTTAATATTATTGCTATTCTACTTATGGGCCCTATCGGACCTTCGAAATATGTACGACACTGCTTTGATGTTTTAATCAACAAATTTATTTGTGCCAAAATGTTTTGTTTAGTTCTTTTTAATGAGCTTCCTTTTTTTCTAAACCAGGATGTTCCTGTTCTTTCTCTAACTGACTAAAAATTAAACATATTTTGCCTGATTTTGTTCCTGTTTCACAAGTCAGTAAACCTGGTGTATTAAGTATTTTTTTTATTGATCAATGAATGTAAGTGTTTCCATCTAGATAATTATCCGAATGAATAAAACTCTAAAATCTTCTTTGTTAATATATAGATTACATTATCTGATATGATCATAGAATGTTAGTCTTATATGTCTCATAATATATTTTACAAATTAATACTATTACATTTTCTTAGCTTGATGTTTTTTGAACAGTTGTTAGATTATGTTAAAGATATATTCTTACATATATGAGACGCCGAAACAACTTTTGTATGTATTTTAAGGCGAATATGAATGACTGTATGAGTGTGTATGACCTGTTTAGTCTGGTTACTGAGTTCAACTGTTCCTCAGAAATCCAAACACGTACAGTAGTATTGAACCACCCTTCCACCCAAACACGTACAGTAGTATTGAACCACCCTTCCACCCAAACACGTACAGTAGTATTAACACACCCTTCCACCCAAACACGTACAGTAGTATTGACACACCCTTCCACCCAAACACGTACAGTAGTATTGACACACCCTTCCACCCAAACACGTACAGTAGTATTGAACCACCCTTCCACCCAAACACGTACAGTAGTATTGAACCACCCTTCCACCCAAACACGTACAGTAGTATAGAACCACCCTTCCACCCAAACACGTACAGTAGTATTGACACACCCTTCCACCCAAACACGTACAGTAGTATTGACACACCCTTCCACCCAAACACGTACAGTAGTATTAACACACCCTTCCACCCAAACACGTACAGTAGTATTGAACCACCCTTTCACCCAAACACGTACAGTAGTATTGACACACCCTTCCACGCAAACACGTACATTAGTATTGGACCCACCCTTCCACCCAAACACGTACAGTAGTATTGAACCACCCTTCCACCCAAACATGTACAGTAGTATTGAACCGCCCTTCCACCCAAACACGTACAGTAGTATTGAACCACCGTTCCACCCAAACACGTACAGTAGTATTGAACCACCCTTCCACCCAAACACGTACAGTAGTATTGGACCCACCCTTCCACCCAAACACGTACAGTAGTATTGACACACCCTTCCACCCAAACACGTACAGTAGTATTGACACACCCTTCCACCCAAACACGTACAGTAGTATTGAACCACCCTTCCACCCAAACACGTACATTAGTATTGAACCACCCTTCCACCCAAACACGTACAGTAGTATTGAACCACCCTTCCACCCAAACACGTACAGTAGTATTGAAACACTCTTCCACCCAAACACGTACAGTAGTATTGAACCACCCTTCCACCCAAACACGTACAGTAGTATTGACACACCCTTCCACCCAAACACGTACAGTAGTATTGACACACCCTTCCACCCAAACACGTACAGTAGTATTGAACCACCCTTCCATCCAAACACGTACATTAGTATTGGACCACCCTTCCACCCAAACACGTACAGTAGTATTGACACACCCTTCCACCCAAACACGTGTAATAATATTGACCCACCCTTCCACCCAAACACGTACAGTAGTATTGAACCACCCTCTCGCCCAAACACGTACAGTAGTATTGAACCACCCTCTCACCCAAACACGTACAGTAGTATTGAACCACCCTTCCACCCTAACACGTACAGTAGTATTGGGCCCACCCTTCCACCCAAACACGTACCTTCAGTTAGTTAGGTATTGGACCCACCCTCTCACCCAAACACGTACAGTAGTATTGAACCACCCTAACACACTACAGTAGTATTGGACCCACCCTTCCACCCAAACACGTGCAGTAGTATTGGACCCACCCTCTCACCCAAACACTTACAGTAGTATTGGACCCTCCCTCCCACCCAAACACGTACAGTAGTATTGGACCCTCCCTCCCACCCAAACACGTACAGTAGTATTGGACCCTCCCTCCCACCCAAACACGTACAGTAGTATTGGACCCTCCCTCCCACCCAAACACGTGCAGTGGTATTGAAAATAACACGTACAGTTATATGGCTGTGCCATGGTTATTGTTAGTCTAATAGCCATGGCAACTAAGGGACCTACAGCTTTACGTGGAATCTGAACCATGTAGTATCCAATCAGATCATTACAAAAATGACAATAATGTCAATAGCCGTTAATAATTATTTTGTGAGATTAATACAACAGAAAAATAAATAAAACTCCAATGATTGTTTTAACAGTATTTAATTCAAACTATAATGAATATATTATAAATGTTTGTATAGTACAGTATAACTTCATTTCATTGCAAGAGTCCATTCCTTTTTTATATTTTTTGCCCGTACAGTACTTAAATTTTGTCAAAAATAAACTTTTTAATGTTTACATGTTTTATAACATAACATCCATACAAAAGCGTTTCTAGAGTGGAGTCAAAGTTTTCGACGGTTAAAACTTATGTTTGCCCTGTTTTATGTCTTCTAGTGAAAATTAAAAAAACTGTCAAGTAGTTTTATAGCTCATTCAAGTTAACTTTTTATCCGGATTATATTTATCTTATTGTTACCTAAAGTCTTTTTGTTAATAAGCATGGAACTCATTTCATTTTCAAGTAATTATGAAATTTCCTTTGCATTTAACTCACATCGTAAGACAATTTGTTCCAATTGTAGTTGATTTACCCTTTTTTCGTTTGCATTTTCATACACAATGTTCGTATCCTGTTCTATTATTGATCAGAACAGGTTTCATTAGCTCTCTTTATTCATTATTATTCATTATTCATCTCTAAGACGCCGATCGTAGAGATATAGGCGAATATGAGGAATGAATGAGTGTGATGAGTGTAGATGAACGAGTGTAGTCATTGTTACTATCTGAGTTCGACTTAGCTCAGAAAGGACTATTTATTAATAGCCCAATAGCCAGGGAAACTATGGTACCTACAGCTTTGCGTGGAATCCGAACCACGTAGTGTTGGTCTGATTTTCAGCTAACTGACAAGTTTGACACTCAATTCTCTTCCCTACACAACATCCGAACCTTGACTACCATTCAACACGGACACTCCAGACTTCTCTAGTAGTGTCTATATTGATGACAACCTTAGAGCGGATGCCATGTTGGTATTAAGAGAACCGAGAATGGAACCTATCGCCTACAATCTCCCAAACACTTTGTCCCCAAGTAGCTGAGTTACAGCACTGCGCCACCAGTGCCGACATAAAACTTGGTCTCTTGCTAGTTTACTTCATAAAACGATCTTTACATGTTCATTAAAAAGGTACTTTTTTGCTCCTGACTGTATGCACTGCATTAAAGCAATTTAAAAAGGCAATGTTTTTGACAAGAATTTTCTTTTTTTTCTAAGCCTTATTCCAGCGTAAGCAAATGAAGGGAAATTATTAAATGCAATATGAAAGGAATTAACAATAAAAAAATAATCCTATGGTGGAATTAGCCCATCCAACCATCGATACACGTTTGCGACACATCCTTATTCACGTAGAGTGTTATTGACCCACTCACCCAACCATCTACGTGCAGTTTGATTGACCCACCATGCACGTAAAGTGTTATTACACTGGTTTACACTTATTTAACTCGTATAAACCCAACACGCCATACCATATCTACAGTTTTAGTTTGTTAGTTACAACTATTGTTAAGCTACACGCCTTCACGTAGCCTTCATTCAATGTCATAGTTCAGTTTGAGTATCAGTCAACTAATGAGTGTGATACACAGGTCGTCAGTCAATGTCTTGTTCAAGAAGATCATGCGGGGGAGGGTGGTAGCAAGTCAACTAACTATAAGGGTAGTTAGAGCCTTGCTGTTGTCGTTGACAGTTAGTTAGGTTACTATTAATATCTCTACAAAACTGTGGCCGATCGGTGAGTTGCATTATTACTTTGGGATAGTTCGTCAACTGTCATTGGTTATAACAACGTCTAAATAACGTAAGTGGATGTTAACACTATTAATATATATAATTATACACCATGGTTAGTCATTCGTGTGGGGAATCCTGGTTGTGCTTCGAGACATATCCAATTTTGTGTGGTTATATTTTATTTTTACTACTGTTTTCAATTAGTTTCCTCCATATTGGATTGAGCAAGGCCTTGTTATTCTCAGTTCAATCGAGTTTTACAATTTACTTCCACTGTACTTGTATGGGTGGGCGGGTGGGCTATTAAAAGTGTACTTGTATTGGTAGGCGGGTGAGTTACTACAACTGTGCTTGTATGGGTGGGTGGGTGTGTTACTACATTTTACGAGTATTTACTCACTCATCATCATCATTAAAAAGAGAAACTCGTTTTAAAAATGTTTTCCACTGTGTGTTTATAGGTGGGCGGGTGGGTCATTTCCACTGTACGTTTGTTGGTGGGCGGGTGGGTCATTTCCACTGTACGTGTATGGGTGGGTGGGCGGGTGGGTGAGTGGGTCATTTCCATTGTACGAGTATGTGTGCGCAAGTGAGTGTCCCGCATGTATGGACCTGTTATTATTTTCATTATTCACCCGCCCACCCATAAACTACATGCTGTTATTTTTACAATATGTATAGTTTTTCATATTTGACATTTTTATACAGCCGCCATTTTGAAACTGATAATCTTAAACATTCAGCCTTTTTTACAAGAAATGTGTCTTTTTAAGATCAACTTCCATAGGAAAATTCAGTTTAATATGCCAAATGGTTTTTTATATGTTTAATTTTTTGTAAAATACACATACAGACATACAAACAGAAAACGAATCGAGATAGGACACGTGTTATATGGCATTTTTGTTTGTATTGATCTGACAAACAATCCTCTAAAATATACGACAGTCGAAGCTGGACACCCTGTAAATAGATAATTTAGTGTCAACTTTAGTGTTGCAAACATCGTTTCTTTCAACATCAGGTGTTATATTGTCCTCAGCGTACATCAGCTTTTTTGTCGTAAGATCCTGGTGTCAGCAAATGTGCCCCGGTAGACAGTGATGGAACACTGTCTTGGTGGCTTGTCTGTTATTGCGTTCTCTTTGTTAAGTTTGTTTGTTTCCGGGTCATTCTGCCCTTAGTAATATACCGTCAGATACACCCATCTTTTACTGCATCAAACTTAACTCGTGCCTCCAATTTTAAAACCATTACAACGGACATTTTCCGTTAATACTGTTCACTGTAATTAGGTTAAACTTAGACGAATTTGACATTTGTAGTCAACCCAAATTTCACTACCTTTGAAACTTAATAGGTGGGTCAACACTACTGTTTTTCTTTTTTTTAGAGTTTAAGAAGGGAATAAAGAAAATTGTATTAAAGACGAATATCATGCATACGTATAATTTCTATTTGATCTCAAACTATAGTTTTATATTACAAAAAGAGAGAAATCTCTATTATTGAGACTGGCAGAAAGTGACCTGCGTGTTATATTTAGTGCATATGGGGGTTTCAGCAGCGGAGAAGAATATTTCCACCACTCTGCTGTTGAACATCACGGGCGTGACTAAATTCCACCTTCAAGTGATCAACTTGCGAAACTTTATTATCACAATTTATTGTTTACATTATTATTAATGATGTTATTGTTATTTTAATCTAAATAATGGTTAAATTGAACCGTTCTAAGCTTGCTTCGTTAGTGATAATCAAACCAACCAATGGTCACTTTGGATGATGATGTAGTGGGTGGAGCTTTGTACTGCCAGCCTGCGGCCTACCGTTGTCCTAATACCCCTTTCAATTTGTAAATGGAAAGATATTGAAGGTTAAGAGTGGTTCTCTTTCTCATTTCTACCACTCAGAGCATATCTCTTGCACAGCTGCTTCCAGTAGGTAACTTTAAGCGGCCCAGTTTAGAAATAAAATTAAAACAAGTGTCGTGAGAATAGTTTCAGTAAACCGTTATATTGTATTCACCATAAATGTAACTGTTATTAAAAATTATCGGTCTGTAAAGCATCACTTACACTTAAGAACGTGAGTCTAATTTTTGAACAAACTCAGACTTAATTATTATTGTTGTAACCGTACCAAATTTTGAACATTACCAATAAATATGAGCCATTTTTGCTTTTTCGTATTTTAGCAGTAAGTTTCAATTTTATTTATTTAACCTTAAGATGCCCATCGATAAAATATGGGTGAATGTGGATTTCGAAAGAGTGGATGAGAGTCGATGAGCGAATGTAGTCATTGTTACAAACTAAGGCCGACTATTCCTTAGAAAGTGTCATTAATAATTAATAGCCCAATGACAAATGAATAGCTGGTGATTACCTGCTGATCCCTTTCAAAAGCTTTTATAACTTTTATTGGGATCAGACTGAGAACTTAGAGGCTGGGATTTAACCAAATTTGCTATCTTATTATGTAGATAAAATATTAAAATATGACGAGAGAATTATTTACAATATTGTAGCAACACACTTTCAAAATAGATTATTTTAAAATTCTTTGAATCGGATTGATATTTCCACTGAACTGTATTTCATGCAATTCATTTATTTCTTTGATGTCATGTGTGTAATTGACGTTTAGGCTTCAACGATTGTACAAGTATTGTTCACGAAACAGATATTAGCTTATCAGGTCTGCCACTACAACGATTTTCCATAAACAAGAGGTATTTGCATTTTTCTACATTCAATTACGTAGAAGGTGTTTTTGTTAAGAGGTAATTCTTTTATAAAGAATTGTTCTTGTAAATATTTAAATTACAATGAGTTAAAACCACTGGATTGAAACGGATATATCTTCACTAAATATTGTCGTTAAACTTCAAAATAAAACCATTTTTACCGAGATTAAAGATTCATTAAGCCATTAACAGACTGTCCTGAAATCCGTCGACTTTATGAAAAATCATATAGTAATCCAACTTGCATCATTAGCCGCTTGAACGACGCTTAACCTTTGATATAAATAAACGTCTTTCCCTTTAATAAATTCACGTTAGAAAGTTAAAAGTAAAAAACATACATTTTTACTTTGTAAATTTGGCGGAACTATAATTAGTAATTGAAACTAAATTAAAAATACAGAAATGTTTAATACTGACTTTTAAATTCTAAATTATCTTACGTTTATGAAAAAAAAAACCTGGTAACCATCAAACTATAAACACATGTAAACTACGAACTACGACATTCTTTTCCATTTTATTTAAAAAAAAAAATATATATATATATATATTTTCATTTATTTAGTTCTTAATTTGGTAATACATATATAAATTGATATATAATTGATCTGGTATTCATATTATGTTTTAATCTGGTTTTAATTACTGGATTTTCCTACAGATTACATTAAATTTAAATATACTGTATACTAACTTACTATCGCAATTTGTAAAAAAACACTGATTATTGTTTAGTGAAATAAAAATACTACAGATTAGTGAATTTGAAAAAAAGAATTGTATATAATCAAGATTAAGTAAAATTATGCAAGAACGTATACACACAAGGTAAAATAAAACACTTTACCTCTGAGAGTAACACTTGAAAAGGCCTTGTCTCGTGTTTGCCAGTAGATGAAAGAAAGGACCAGCAACTTCAAATACATTAAAGGGTAGTGTTCTTCAGACCGCCAGGGGTGTGTTAAAGGCTCATTTCACACCTACTTACCTTACTCTATTCACAGTATAATGTTAACACACATTAGCGACGCTTACTCTTGAGAAAAACGCCAACTGCTAGACGCTAGCGATCCTAGTGGTCGTATCGCAGAACTACGACATCTCTCCGCTCACCGCGCCAGTTGTTTGCTATACCCCCGCTGGGATCGGAACTATCGCTTGGTTGGCAAGTAAAACAGTTTATCTTCGCTACTGTCTGTATTATACTCATGCCTGAACTCCGGCAGGGTGTTTTCCACCACTGAGAATAAACATATTGAATTTGTTTAGGGTTTTGAAAAAAATGTTGTTAAGATTAGTTTTATCTTATAAATGTAACATGCTTTCCTATTCTAATTCCTCATATTTAAAACTATTATATGTTAAATATACCAACATAAAACATACTTATTTTTATTTTTAGTTCATAAACTGCTCATGATGGTAGTTGGGTATATTTTTAATATTTTACATTTTTATCAAATATTTTTCTCACAACCGTCCATGTTCAGGATTAATTAATTGTAAGGAATATAATATTCACCGACTGAATGTTTCAAATAAAAAAACACTGAAAACTGTATATTTTATCTCCAGTAGCGTCATAGCGTTCTGTAATGTATTGGAAGAGTAATTTTCATAAATCAACTTTAATAATGAACAAATGTATTCACAACTCATAAAATGTCCATTGTATTGGTATCGTGTGTAGAAAATTAACTGACCATATCGTATTGTAGTATTGTGTCCGGTGACCACACAGGTCTTGGTACAAAACTAGCCGCACTGCCGGTATTAGTAGCGCAGTATTGTAATCCAGCTACTAGGGGACAGTATTATGGATATTGTAGGCAATGTAGGCGATAGGTTCTATGCTCAGTTCTCTTAATACCGTCGACGTGGACACTACTACAGAAGTCAGGGGTGTCCATGTTGGGTGTTAGTCGGGGTCTGGATGTGTATGGAAGAGAACTGAGGATCTTGACTTATCAGTTAGCTGAAAATCCGAGACCAATACTACGTTCCACGTAAAGCTTTAGAACCCTCAGTTCCTCTGGCTATTGGGCTATCAAATAAATGGCTCTTTTTAAGGAACAGTCAACCTTAGTTAGTAGCACAGATTTCACTCGTTCATCTACTCTAATCACACTCATTCGTCCACAATCATTCACCTCTCATGTTCGCCTCGAAAATAATGATTTTATTTGTCATGAACGGACTTGCAATCAAGCGTGGTCAATGTTTTGCAGTACCTGCGACATGGCTTGTGATTGTAATCGAGCATATAGAAACACCCTGAAGCGAAGCAAGGGCTGTCAGTTAATTAAATATTTGAAAAACACATATATGAAAAAACATAACAAATCAGCTATCTATATCACCAAACAATGGTGTGAGCCATTTATTGTAGTTTGAAACCTGTCAATATCAGAGCGTAAATCAACTGATAGTTGTAAACACAGTGCAGATAAATCTCTGCACACAATGAACTGGACCGCTTCCGACATCAGTTTGCCTAACCGTTTGTGTGTTCTCTCTGTGATAAAAATTGCTATAGAGAAAGGGATGGTTATATGGCTAGAGCAAAAGGTGTTTAGTACCTATTTACCCCAAATGTATACGGATCACTGTTCAAACTACCACCCAAAAGAAATTATAGATTTTCCTCAAGTTGGAAATTACTAAAAGTACCTCCAACGTTTTACATTTTTTTAATAATTAGTCAAAATTTTGTACTTAGGCAAGATACAAATATTTATTTTGGTTTTAAATCCTTTTTAAAATAAGCAAAACAAAAATTAAAAGTTTAACACAATAATTTATTTCCAATATTTCAATTATAATGGTAGTAAATCAATCTATGGATAGTTTACATTTATCTTTAGATATTTATTTTTCAACCATACCAAGATGTAATTTTATTAATTTAATTTTTTTTATTTAAAAGAGTGAAATCATAATTCATGGATTGAAGTCTTCTGTTAAATCGCTTCATACGAGGAAAGCCATTCAAAACCTTGAGTCAAGCGTCGGGCAGCTGGTCCGGACTGATATCTTATGGCACGTTCCACACCGACTGAGCGATCATTCACGAACTTTCACAAACTTACCCAATTATGTTTGTTTCAACGAGTGGAACCACTCCCTCCTGCACGTACCTACCATAAGATCAACACAAAAGATTGTTTCTCCCGCTCCTTATTTTTTGTTCCCATTACTTACTTTACTTTAGGTAAAATAATAAAAAATTTTTTACTATGATTCTTATAATTTAATTAATAATTTTGTTTAAAATTTCTCTTTTTTTATTTATTCATAATATTTTTACATAGATTAACCCCTTAAATTATAGAAAAACTTATCTACGGGGACCATTTAAACTAATACTAATTCAAAATTTAGCAATTAAAAAAGTATACATTACATGACACAAATATCTCTAAAACTAATTAATAAATATTTAAATTGGTGCTAGGAGGGGGCAATACAACAACCACAATAATTATTCACCACTTGGAATTTCAAATTTACTTTTTTTTAATAAAAAATTATTTATTTGTATTTCTCCTTGCATTTTGCCAAAATTACACAGCCCAAATATTTCTATTTCAACTGATATTACATACATATATTTATATTTAACAAGTGAATATTTTATTGTGAACATGTTACAGATGTTCAATTAATACAGAGTTCCCTACAGGTCTGTTAAAAGGCTCCACAAAATGAATTTTTAATAATTGGTATGAATTGTGTTTAAATTAAAATTATATTATATTGTAAATTTTGTTATTCCTTTACACTAAAACCTGGGTTGATCAAGATAAATTCTTATATGTGCAAATTTTAGGAACATCTTCAGCAAAAACTGAAGACATTTCTTTAAGAAAATCCTGTTGGGTTAAGAGCTTATGTATATTACATCATTTTTATTTATTAACCAACTGAGATTTAAATAATTTGTAAGTGTAATGGACTTGGTGGGGTCTTAAAATCTACTTTCCCCTCCTAGTTTCTAATTTGTAGGCATAAATAAAGGCAATTAAAATCCCTATATTGATTAGTCTCTGAATACTTGGCAAGAAACTTTATTGCTAAGAGCAAAAATGTTTTAAATGTTAAGGTTGCTAGATTCCTACTGGTTCATGTCCACCCTGTTTAGACCTAACAGCATTTAACGGAAATAAGTTCTACTTCTACTTAACTTGGTGTGCTCAGTGGTTTTTCTTGCAGGTTGATTGCATGCGAATGGTTAGTGAAAGACAGCAATGCGTCGATGCATAAACGCCTGGTGGAGGATCTTACACCATTCGTTTTATTAGAAATAACTATATAAAGGTCGCTTGGAAAGCGACTTGCTGAAAGCACCTGCGTGAGAGAGATGCACTGAGTGGTGTAAATGAGTAAGAGAACCACTCTTCTCCACTGTATCTTTCAATTTAGAAATGTTCGAGACAGCTAGAAATATGATAAACTGGCAGCACAGTAGCAAGTCTTACTCTTACTCAAGTCCACCCTCTTGCAATAACCAGCAGAGACCATCGATTGGTCTGACTAACACTAATCAAGCTTAAAACGATTAAATTAAACCATTATTTAGTATCAAATAATAATTAATAGTAAAAATAATATCTAGAATAATAATTTTCCGATCCAACAGGGTCCTAAATAAATAAGACGATTCCACTTCTGGCTACTAGTTGTTACTTTTATTTACAAGTTCTAAATCACACTAAGAAATATTTACAAACTTAAATTATTACTTAGACACTATTTCGACCCATAAATTAATCACAAATATTTATAAAAATTTATAATAATTCACCTACTGTCAGACATTGCTCGGTATACTGTCACTAGACTGTCACTGTCACATCCACTGGGGCTGATTCTGTCACTCACTGACTGTCACTAACTCTTCACACACTGACTGTCAGGTCGGCCGTCTTTATATGACCAGAGGTGGAAGCCCATACGATTCTCTAACTGGCAATGGTGAACCTGGAGAAGAATCTAGAAGTTCTCGATTCCAAAGGAAGGGCATCGATTCTCTTATACTACCTCGATCTACCATTCTAGTCCTTCCTGGAAGACCTTGATAGGCCCCAAGGGTGGTTACCCGCGCAGGGGTGGACCTAGGCGGTGCCGATGGTGGCTGCCGTGATCCGTAACAATAACGTAAAAAGAGATAGCAACTAACAAGGTTGTAAGGTTCATTAGAGTTGTTCTTTTCAACGTAACACTGTTAAGGAAATTGAACACTTGAAGTTAGTCACATTTGTGATGGTCGGCAGTGTGGTCATAGAACGTTCCCCTCCGCTGATAAAACCCTTAAATGCACTAAATATAACACGCATGTCACTTGCAGTCCAGTACAGTTATTGTGAACGTTGTGAAATCATAAATTAAAAAGAAAATTAAAATATTGCAAGTTTTAAAAATATTTTTTTTTAATTTGTAAAAAATAATAATAATAATAATAATAATTTATTTATTTCCTCTTTGTAATACAAGTAAGTAAAATACATAACTTGCTTGGAATTAATAACCACCAAATCAAGTATACGGTGGTTATGAAAAAAAAAAAAAACAAAAAACAAATGTTACAAATTAATTATAAGTCCACGTAGTCTTCCTTTGCAAATTGCACTTGTCTTCAGCGGCATATAGAGCGCATGCTTATAAATAATATTGCAATATAACAATATAACAATACAACAATATAACAATATAACAACATAACAATATAATAATATAACAATATAACAATAAAACAATAAATATTACAATCGAACAACAGCTTTCACTTGTAATTGGACTACTAGTATTTAGTGACCATCCAAAAAGTTTTGATAGATCGATTATTGACTATGATATATATGTACAACTAACAGTTAAAATTATCTTACAATAGTAAAGAAAAGGTTAATGTCACATGTATCGTTGAGCCAATTTTTAAGTTTCTTACAAAATATTGATAAATTAAAACTGTTTTTTATTTCAATAGGCAACAGGTTGAAACATTTTGGACCCAAGTAAACAAAAGTTTTAGAGAAGAATGACTTATTAATTCTAGGTCTTACAAAATTCTGTTGGCTGGTACTTCTGGTTGTGTAATGTAGGTTCTCTGTTCCCCTGTTGCCACTTTTTTTATAAAACATTCTTAAAACTTTGAAAATGAATAGGTTTTTTATTGGTAGTATTCTTAAATTTTTTAAATGCAAAGCGGTATTTTCCCTATGACATTTAAACAGTAATATTCGAACAAAATATTTCTGAGTTACAAAAATTTTATTGATTAAGTTTTCGTGAGTCCCTCCCCAGAATTCAATCCCATACTGAAGACGTGATTGAATTAATGAAAAGTACAGGTTTTTCAATAAATTTTGGCTGCAAAAGTTTCTTAAAAAATAAAAAGCGCGAATTGATTTTCTGATTTCAGCGTGTAAATTGTTGATGTGGCTTTTAAAAGTGATTTTGTCGTCCAAATGAATACCCAAATATTTGACTTCTTTCACTTGTTCAACCGATTCACAACTACAGTTGTTGATATTACAGCAAGTATGGTATTTAAAGCTATGATTAAAATTAAAAATGGTTAAATCAAAGTTAACTATTTTGGTTTTCGAGACATTAATTACCATACAGTTTTTCTCACACCATTTCCTCAATAGTGCCAAGTCATGGGTTATGAAATTGGAAATTTCTAGCCAGTCAGTACTTGAATACGTGAAAGATATGTCGTCAGCGAAGGCTATAATTTTACCGCAAAATGGTTCTAACAACAAATCATTTATAAATAAAGAAAATAAATCAGCAGAAATTACAGATCCCTGAGGGACACCAATTTTAACTTCTTTTTCACCACTTAAATTGTTTTTCACACGGACTTGTTGTATTCGATTTTCTAAAAATGTTCGGAACCAATTAAGAGCTGGACCTCTAACTCCCGCAGCCTCTAACTTTACGAGCAGTAGATCATGATTAACTAGATCGAAGGCTTTTTTAAAATCAACAAAAAGAGCAGAAACTTTATTACTACTGTTAAGATTTTCAATAACATTACGTAAAAGAACTTCAATTGCATCTTCAGTGCTCTTGCCTTTTTTGAAACCAAATTGACTTAGAGAAAAAAATTTAGTAGTTTCCAAAAAATTTAATAATCTTGATCTCATTAATTTCTCAAATAATTTAGAAAATATTGAAAGTAAAGCCACTGGTCGATATTGTTCGATAGAATCAGAGTTCCCTTTTTAAAAAATTGGCACAATTACAGCTTTCTTTAACAATTCGGGAAATTTCCCATTTACAAAACTACTATTAATTATTCGAGATAATGGTTCAGAAATTGTATGAATAATACGTTTTATAAAGTAAACATTAAATTGATCAAAACCAGAAGACTTCTTGTTCTGCATATTTAAAATAACTTTTTCAACTTCATATTTGCTGACATAACTGAGAAATAAAGACTTAGGCTGTACTCTTAAATTAAGATTATCTTGTACATGAAAATTAGATGAATGGTCATTAACAACATTTAAGAAGTAGTCGTTAAAAGTGTTTGCAATCTCCTTATCATCAGTTATTTCTTTACCATCTACTACTAACTTATCAACTACTTTACATTTACCTCCTAGCAATGAATTTATTAACCGCCAGTTATCAGCTGGTCTGTTACCACATTCTTGAAATTTATTTGTATAGTACTGTTGCTTTTTTAAATCTATATCTGAAGCCAGTTTGTGTTTAAAGTTATTATAGTAGTTTTTAAAAGCATGATCATAAGGTCTACGTTTGCACTGGTTGTACAATTTATTTCTCAATTTGATTCGTTTTAGCAAATAACTATCTATCCAGGGACTAATTTGTTTGGCTCTGGTTAATTCGTTGCTGATTTTAATTTCAGTAGTATTTTTCACCAAACAGTTGGCAAGGAGTGAGTGAAACTGATGAAAACTATTGTCTACATCGCTATCATTACACACTGTATTCCAGTTGATTTGTTGTAAATGTGATATTATACTATTAAAGTCAATGTATTGTTTTGTAGAAGAGGTTTTTTTGGAGAGAAATGGTTTGTTTTTAAAAACAGGAAATACTAATCCGGTTGCACAGTGATCAGAAATATCTATATCAAAAACTCCGGCCCTTAAGGCACTTACGTTACTATATCTGACAAAAATGTGGTCAATGCATGATTTTGAATACTGAGTTATGCGAGTGGGAATGTTCACAAGAGAAATTAGCCCGTTATTATTCATCAATGATAGGTATTTTTCCTTTTCCGGTTCATTGGATTCAAAAGAAATGTCAATATTTATGTCACCGATAAAAAATGCATTGGTTCTTAATTTAGAATTCAATAGCGGAAATTCATCGAGAAAGGTATTTACAGAAACTCCATTTAGTCTGTACACGCCAGCAATCGAAAAGAGTAATTTGTTGATTGCAAAGTTTAAAAGTGTGCAGTCAGCTGAGGTGAGGTGGCACGTAACCTGCGTGGCCGGAATATCCTTATCTACATAGATAAGAGAGCCACCG
The DNA here is from genome assembly GCA_035578905.1 of Stictocephala bisonia. NCBI lineage: Eukaryota > Metazoa > Arthropoda > Insecta > Hemiptera > Membracidae > Stictocephala > Stictocephala bisonia. The sequence continues at coordinate 2,102 of JAQJVL010002992.1, read as the reverse complement.
GCCCTGTACGTCTCGTTACAATTTGCGTAACATGAGTATCCAGGAATGTCATACAACCTTAATTCAGAACTAGTTATCCATATTTCACTCATTATTATGAACTGTACTGATTTTGTATCAAGTAAATTTTTAAACATAGCTAAAAACAAATTAAAATTTTTTCTTAGGCTTCGTATGTTGACATGGATAATGTTTACTGCACTGACTTTAGTTGTGAAAAAATTATTGTTTATACTGGTAAAACGTAAGCAATCTGTATCCATTATAAAACAGAAACAACTATGACAACTAAACTAAGACTAAAGAAGCTTTCTACATACTGGTACAGCGGTTACAACTATTTGCAAAACAGCAATACATTAGGAAATAAATCTATATCGTAGCCATATTTTTTTTTTTTTTTTTTTTAACAATAAACTAACTTAAAACAAACTATTAATTTTATTCTACTGTTTATTGAAGCAGCACTAGTCCTAATAAAAGTAACAGTCGTATTGAAACATTTTTCTGTATAACATATGTACATACTCGACAACTACGCTATTGAACATATACCAATAAATGTGTTGCTATATTTTTAATTAGAGATAGAAAAAGAAACAAATGACTTTGTACGGCGAGAGGATTAATTCTGACTAGCCAACATAATAAAATAAATAAACTCACCCTCTGGTTGATAACGACTAAAACGATTCACCACTTAATCTTCTTGATATCCTCGACACCATTCACTCTAACACCTCTGTGATCTTCTGATTTTCGCACATAAAATTTTCCCTCGCGGCACCACACGAACTGCACATTCTCAGCTTTACATTCTTCTTTCAACTTGGCTAAAAGGATTTTATTATCAGGAGTGAGGTGTTCCCCTATGTAGACCTTGGTCGCCGGGAAGTTGTTGTTGATGCTGTTGGCTAGGATGGGCTTCTGTTGTCGGTACTTGGCCAACCAGGTGTCTCGCTGTTGTCGGGTAGTAAACCGTGCGATGATGGCAGGTGTCCTCGCCTTGTTGTACGCCGGCACCCTGTGCACCGCAACCATGTCTCTTGCTTCAACCTCCTCGCCGATGACACGTCCTATGTCTCGGAGAATGTCCAATTCGTTCTCTCCTGGAGTCTTAGGAATACCGTTAATTTCGATATTATTTCTTCTGGAGTATTGTTCTAACTCCCTAACTTTAGTTTCCAGGGTACCAACTCTTTCGTGCAAAATGAGTTTTTCTTGTTTCAATATGCTATTTTCTTTTAGAATTTCTTTATTTTGTTCTTTAATTTTAATTTAATTAATTTTAAATTATATTTCTAGGTAATACTTATGGATACCATTGTTAAGAGGTCTATTTGCAATGGCTGTTATTAATATCCCGAAGTGGAAACTGTTGAATGTTAAGTATATATTTGAGATAGTGACGCTGTAAGTACCACGTGTGGGAAATATGTACCTCAGAGATGACAATAACCAGTCTGTAACAGCCATTGTGTCTGTCCGAGTTACCCAGTGACGTCACAGACAATGTCTCATGTCTTAGCTAATCCAATCTGATTACACGTATTGTTGTGGGTTGTATAAGCAGTCACATGAGAATCTAACATTATTTTGTGAGTTTTTAGTCAAAATATATTTTTGATCCCCCTCATTATTTGCCTGTTATATTCTTTTATTAAATTTATACAAAAACAGAATAATTGTTATCATAAGGAGTACGAGTGTTGCAAAAAGTATAACATTATAGTTCATAGGTCTATGGAATTAAATATAAAAGATATCTGCCGTTACCCTTTACTATTTTTTTTTTTTTTTTTTTTTTTTTTTTTTTTTTTAATACTCGTGTGAACATATTACTTAAAATAAATTCATACTAATTGTATTCTCTCATCAAAGAAATGTTGTTAAACTCTGATTCCTTAATACGTTAACTTTTGTTTACTAACCATCTAATTTTCCTTTGGAATATGTGTTCATTTATTATTAATATTTTATCGTAAACGTATTTTTTTTAACTATAAATGATTGTTTTTTAAATACATAATTATTGTAACCATCGCCATTTGGAATGCAACACAGCACACTAAAAGCCAATACGAAGCAGTATGTTATTCTAA
>JAQJVL010002991.1:0-73163 GCA_035578905.1 Stictocephala bisonia | reverse complement strand
AAGGACGGTCGTCCGGGATTACGAAGATGACTCGCTTTTCCAGCATTACCGGCTCCCTGGTGGGCAAGTTACGAGACTTGTTCGCAGACGAGGCACGGTGGCCTTCTGGACCTTTGGTGCAGCTTGTGGGTGGTGCTGGTGTTAACGACCAGCTGCGCCGCTTTGATCTGGACAGGCTATCAGTCCTCATTAACACCGATCAAGCAAGGGAACGACTCGGTCCCCTTGCCGAACGTCTCGACAACTACATCGCCACCCGAGATGATGGGGATCTAGAGCCGTATAGTCTCCTCGAGGCGCTGCATGAACTCGCACTAGAACTGCGTCGCGAGCCACTGATAATCGTGGAAGGGGAACCCCTCCCCTTTAATGCGCCAGAGGAGTACTATGATGTTGCCACGTAAAGTACAATTACACTTTTCTACTCATTATAGATTTTTTACTAGAGATTAATTAGTTCAGTGGAAATAATAATTAAACTAAACGTTTTAGGTACTGATAAACTTTTTCTCTGGAACACAAATACAACTGTTACAATTCTTTTCTTTTTCAATTTCTTCTGAATTCAAATTTATTTCACCTTTTGTAGGCCATTCTTCTGGTACAAACTTCAACCATTCTGGTCCCTCCCACCATTTTGATTGTAAAAAATACTGAGCGTCACAGCCTCTTGACGGGAGGTCAGCTGGGTTGAATTCTCCTTTGATGTAATTCCAATTCTCAACTTTACTCAACTTCTTAATTTCTGACACTCGATTCCATACAAAGACTTTCCAATTACATTCTTGTCTTATCCACCCTAATACAGTTGTCGAATCTGTCCAATAAAAGATAGGAATGTTCTGCCAGTTCAAAGATTTTACAATTGTCTCAGTCAAACGTACTCCCACCGTTGCGGCTAACAATTCTAGTCTAGGAATGCTAAGACTTTTCAAAGGTGCCACCCTAGACTTTGATGCTAATAGTTGAACTGTCACTTTGTTTTCGGTTTCAACTCTCAAGAATATCACTGCTGCATATGCATCTTTACTAGCATCGCAGAACGTATGGATAGTACAACCTACTGAAGTATCTTCTATTCCTAACCATCTAGGTATTTTTACGTATTGAAGACTAAGTAATTCATCAAACCATTGTAAAAATCTCTCAGCAGTTTTAGGTTCAACATCAGTATCCCAATCTATTTTCTTATCCCACATCTTCTGTAGTAGCAATTTCGGGTACATAAAAATCGAACCATTGGTACGATTAATGCAGAAGAGTGGTACTCTGGTCGTGACTTTGAACAATACAAAACGACCGCTGTGTCAATGGCATCAGTGACACAAAGAACAGGCTGCCTAGTTAAAAGCATGGGTAGCTTTAGATTTGACGATACCCATTTTGTTCCATTGTTCCCAGCAAAGAAAAGAGATGAACATGGAAGGATGGTTCCAATACCAGAAGTTGTGTATCTAACCAACTTACGAGACACTGTCATTTACCTGGCTAATCCAAATTCTAATCGCCAGGTTAGAACGAACTATCGACTGAAAAATTCAATACCTGGAGCGTTGTGGGGTGAGAACGATGTGCTGCAGAACGCAAACGACATTATGCCAGCACGCTATAATTCTGATGACCTACTGACCGATATTTATGCAGCTAGAGACTGGGTGCAAGCTGCGTGTAAGTTAAAACATGTGTCACCCAAGATATTTATGCAAATACGCGTATTCGAAGAAAAAGAAGGTATACCGAATATGCTAGTATGTAACACGTCCAGCTCGTTACACATTGAAGAAGAACCTGTGTTAGAGCGAGAGCCTAGGACCTTTAGAATAGTAGGCTCCGTTGATCAGTACTGGACGGTAAGGAAACTCACCGAGATGCAAATATTTATAGGCTGCTATCATCTCGGCGGAGAAGTTGCGAGCGTGAGTCAATATCTTATGCCAAACTATTGCACCAGGCACCACGCTAACGCATGTTAAGAGACTAACAGAAACAAAATGCATGATTAACAACCAGACAAATGACAAATGGTACTCTAATTATTTCTCAAAATTCAAACAGAATGTGAGATTAATAGCCTGGATTTATAGATTTGCTCAAAACTGCAAAACAGAGAAAGACCTTCGGATGTCAGGAGAAATTACAGCAGATGAAACTATAAAAGCAGAAAGGACACTACTCAATTTAATACAGCAGGAGTCTTTCAATGGAGTTAATGACAAGAACATTTCATGTTTGGATCCTTTTATCGATGAAAATGGCTTGATCAGACTAAAAACTAAACTCTGCAAGAAAGAAGATGCAGCTTTTGGAGTTAGGTTTCCAATATTATTACCAGCTCATCATCCAACCGTAAAAGCGTTGATTTTAGATTGTCATGTCAACAACTGTCATGCGGGTGTTCAAATTCTGTTAAACATTTTAAGAGATAAATACTGGATTTTGGGAGGAAGAAAAACTCAGAGAAATTGGTGTTCCTGATTTAGATCAATTGGATGAAACAAGTCTCAATAGAAGATTGAAATACCTACGTACATTGAAACAAGAGTTGAGAGAGCGATTCAAGCAAGAATATTTGGGACAACTTACTCAACGAATAAACTTAAAGAAGAGAGATAGTGTATTGCAAGTTGGTGATGTTGTTCTGATTGAATGCAATAATCTCAAGCGAGTGGATTGGCCTCTAGCTGTTGTTGTGGAAGTGATGCCTGATAAGGAAGGAGTTATACGAGTAGCTAAAGTGAAAACATCACAAGGAACTCTTACAAGACCTGTTCAAAAACTTTATCATTTGGAAATATCAAGCAAAGAGTCTGAAGTAATGAAAAGGAAAGCAAACTCATTAGAAGAAGAAGCAAAAATAAATTACGAGGAAAACAAAAATATTATTAAAACTCGATCAGGAAGAATTATAAACAAACCCAACAAGTACGACATATGAGGGAATACAAGTTGAGTAATTAATTGTAAATTACTCAAGGTGGGAGAATGAAATGGACTATAATTTTCATGTATTAAAACAGCTGTTTGGTAAATTATTTACTAAAATTTAATATTTGCTCTATGCCTTTTATGTTATGTTATTATTTAATTTGTTGATTTAAAAGAATATTATTGACAGATGTTAAAATATTAGACAGTTTTATTGTTGAAGGAAAAGAATTGTAACAGTTGTATTTGTGTTCCAGAGTAAAAGTTTATCAGTACCTAAAACGTTTAGTTTAATTATTATTTCCACTGAACTAATTAATCTCTAGTAAAAAATCTATAATGAGTAGAAAAGTGTAATTGTACTTTACAGGGGTAATGGAGGGAAAGTCCCTCAAATGGTATGGCAGGGGCAAGATCACGGGCATAGTCAAGGCCCAATTCCTAGAAGCATATCCAGCTGCTGTTGTTTCCGCCGATGGATGTGAAATAGTTGTCGGCGCTGTTACCACGGACCTACTGGCAGCCATGGGTTTACCAGACACTCAAACCTGGATCAGAGAACTAACCAGGAACGCCCTGCTGGATCCCACCACACCAGCAGTTGCCCAGCCACAGTAAGAACAGCAGCCACAAGAGGCACGGGACCAGGGAAACTTGGTCCCCGCCCCTCTTCCACTCGGTGGCGTGGCAGAGGCAGAAGAGACGGGAAACAACCCACCAGGGGTCGACGCAGCGGTGCAGCACGTTATTGAGAACGTTAACGTGGATTACAACAGCTTAAGCCCGCAAGAGAATGAAATCTACCGATTTGGATTTCGAGGAGGCAAGCTCTACTATTCGGGCACTTCAGAAAATCGCATGAAACGCGTATTTAGAGACATCAAGCTCGGGCCTCATGAAGACGTCACGGTTTTGGCTATCCTGGCGGAAGGTATGAGGAAAATAATGCCCATCCACAAAGGGCTACATCCCTTAACGCCCGAGCAGCGTTGCTTGCTTGCCGCTGGACAGGTTCTGAGCAGAAAGAACTTGTTCGAATTTGATCTCAGTGGTATCTGGACAAGGACTGTGGGTGAACCATGAGCACCCACTATCCGCCTCCCCCTCTTGGTAACAATCAGCATGTAATAAGGTTTCGCAAACGGTTCGCAAATTAATCAGAATTGACTTTCAAAAGGCGGTGTTAATTACAGTCTTCAAGCCAGCATGCAGACATCACAATGGCGAGCGGTTATTCAGATTTCAGTATAACTCGTTCAGCAGTTACGTTTCTTGAGTATCTCGAGCATGTAAACAGGAGAGGACAAGAACTACCGTTTCGGAACGTGATGATGAGGATTCGTGATTTACTGAATAAAACTCTCGAAACTACTAGTTGCATCGATTCAGAATCGGCCACGGGGGATATCAACATTTCACAGAATATCGAAACTGGAAATCACATCGAGGAAGAATCGGCCGCAAGGAACATCAAAATTTCAAGTTTGGAGTATATTTATGATACCGATCCAATATCTGTTGTTATATTGTTTCAAATGTCCTTAGAAGAGATGAAAGCCTCGAACGATCCGATCTTCGTAGATGTAATATATGTGAACTCAAGTGAGGGATATGTGATAAAGGAATTCATGGCAAAATGCGGTAGCGAAATAAGATAGATCATCGTAAAACCAGCGCCAAGTGTCAGACAAAGTGTTACTCGTGATCTAACGAACGAAATCGCATGGGAAGAGGGTTACATTGATGAATGGCAGCTCGGTATGTATACCGCAAGGCTCTTCAAAAAATGACGACATATTTTCGTAAAGGGTCTGAAAAAAGCAAACGTTCTAGTGGATCGACTCTGCATTCCAAGTACATCTATTACATTGTTGGAAGGTAATACTTTTTACTTTGCATTTATGGATTACAAAGCTTATCAGAGAAATTCTTTTTGAATGAGTTAAGTGTTTTTCTTTTGCCTCTGTAATAAAGTTTCAAAATTATTAAATAATTATTTTGTATTCGTACTATACTATCTGAATACATCGTTTTTTCATATTTCAGATTACCCTGAGTTAAAAAGGCTCTGTGTAATCTACGAACCACCTCCCTGCCCGTTTCATAAAAGTCTTGATCCGGACTATGACTGCTCTATGAAGAATTCCCAGGCGTTGTACGATCATCGAAACGTCGTGGACGATTCCTGAATATACTTGCCAACAAGCTAAATCCGAATTACAGCAAGGGCCGACTACTACGTCGTATCAGTCTGGATGTTTGGACGATGACTCCCGAACTGAGAGGCATTATATTTTTTTGAAAATCAACTATAAATACGACCGTTCTTAGAGTGTACAACCAGTGTGCAACCAGACTCGGTAACTACAATCTTCAAGCCAGCATACAGACATCACAATGTCCCATCCAACACCCGCTCCAGTGCGCCGGATATTAGTAAATATAGATGATCCAACCAAAGAGATAAAAGAAGTTCGCCGAAACCAGTACACCCCGGACGCCGACTTAAAGAAAAGGGTCATTAGCGGAATCATTCACACCCACATACGATTTTCTAAAGCCTTCAACATCACAGCACACTATGCCAATATATCAGTTATGAATCAAGTCACCTCACATATTCTATCATTGCACCACGCCCTCCGTCAAACAGCGAACCCACGCAAGATTGGTAAAATCAGCACTAAAATCTCAGAAGAATTAAATGTTCACATTGGGGATGCAACCTACAAAGCAACCAAATCTGATTTAATGAAGACGCTCCGGGATGTGATGGCAGCATATAACTGCTATTACAATTTCAATGAGGATGGTACTCCACCTCCCTGGTTTGGTGTGGCTGCTCCATACTTGACATTTATGGCTGCATTCAATTCACGGTTGAATGAAGTCCGAATTGGATGTTCAAGATTCCCAATTGGAAAAGAAGGAAATGACATCAAGGAGGGAACGGTTAGCCAATATGGCTTAAATAACAGTCACCATATTCATCTTGATGGAATAACATATCCCCCTCATCGTCGAGCTTCGCTGGCCCAATCTGTTGGCCCCATTACCCAACTCATAATGCTCCATAGATCAAGAGCTACTCAGATTTATGCAGATCGTTGGAAACGTGCAGTGGCCAAAACTCTGTCCCATCTCCCCCGTTATCAAGAACTCATTGAAAAGATTCTAACTTGCTCTCAGTCTGAGGCCACCGAGTTATTTCCACTCATTGCAAACATCCTACTTATGACAGGGTCAAGAGTGAATAATAAGGCATTCTTTCCTTTTCCATTCTACTACGCTAATCTGGGGGCGGCCGAGCTGGGCAAATTTGAAGCTGATCCCACCGAAAAGATTGATGAATCTGGCGACTTAGCCTATGTGCCAAACATAATTCAAGAGTTCAGCCTTATTGACCACTCGGGAAAAGGTGCACAAACCTTTTACAAGAAGGCCTTATCAACTGAATTCGCCTTGAGTTTCAACGGAACATCTGAACAAGCACGGCAGGTTGTGTTCCATGCTACATGGGGGACTCATTGGGAAGACTTGAACCTGCTCCAATTTCTTACTGGCACGGAATTCCAAACAAGGAAGGAGATAGGTGACAACTTTCGAGGAAAGGGCAGTGCAAATGCAAATGTGCGGAAGTTTAAATTAATTAAATTGAATGCATATGCAAAGTTATCGCAGGCGTTGCCCACTGAATTCACGGCTGGGGGACAACAGCAAGTGTGGTTCAAGCCAGTCTTCTTCGGTAAGAGAACCGCCTCCCTAGGAGATTTGTTTAGTAACCACCTGAAGAAAATGAGAACAGGCCCTACAGCTTATAGTGCCCCCACATCCCTGTTCAATTACTATTCAAATTACCGAAATCAGATAGCTTCAAAAGTCCTCAAAGACGGTTCGATCAAAATGGGGATGGTCTCCTGGCGAGCCACTGAGGATGTGTCTTACGAAGCCGATGGTACGGAGTTGAAGGAAATACCAACTGGCGTTCCTAGATTGTTCATGGGACCTGATGAACCTGATGCCATCCAGATGGATCAGGATGCACAGTAATTTTAAGAATTTCATTATCATATAATGTAGGCTTAAGCAATGTACCTTGTACTCGTTTATTATGTTCCTCTTCAATTTTCAGAAACTCAAATGGCGAGCGGTTATTCAGATTTCAGTATAACTCGTTCAGCAGTTACGTTTTTTTGAATATCTTGAGCATGTAAACAGGAGAGGACAAGAACTACCGTTTCGGAACGTGATAATGAGGATTCGTGATTTACTGAATAAAACTCTCAAAACTACTAGTTGCATCGATTCAGAATCGGCCACGGGGGATATCAACATTTCACAGAATATCGAAACTGGAAATCACATCGAGGAAGAATCGGCCGCAAGGAACATCATAATTTCAAGTTTGGAGTATATTTATGATACCGATCCAATATCTGTTGTTAGATTGTTTCATATGTCCTTAGAAGAGATGAAAGCCTCGAACAATCCGATCTTCGTAGATGTAATATATGTGAACTCAAGTGAGGGATATGTGATAAAGGAATTCATGGCAAAATGCGGTAGCGAAATAGCATGGATCATCGTAAAACCAGCGCCAAGTGTCAGACAAAGTGTTACTCGTGATCTAACGAATGAAATCGCATGGGAAGAGGGTTACATTGATGAATGGCAGCTCGGTATGTATACCGCAAGGCTCTTCAAAAAATGACGACATATTTTCGTAAAGGGTCTGAAAAAAGCAAACGTTCTAGTGGATCGACTCTGCATTCCAAGTACATCTATTACATTGTTGGAAGGTAATACTTTTTACTTTGCATTTATGGATTACAAAGCTTATCAGAGAAATTCTTTTTGAATGAGTTAAGTGTTTTTCTTTTGCCTCTGTAATAAAGTTTCAAAATTATTAAATAATTATTTTGTATTCGTACTATACTATCTGAATACATCGTTTTTTCATATTTCAGATTACCCTGAGTTAAAAAGGCTCTGTGTAATCTACGAACCATCTCCCTGCCCGTTTCATAAAAGTCTTGATCCGGACTATGACTGCTCTATGAAGAATTCCCAGGCGTTGTACGATCATCGAAACGTCGTGGACGATTCCTGAATATACTTGCCAACAAGCTAAATCCGAATTACAGCAAGGACCGACTACTACATCGTATCAGTCTGGATGTTTGGATGATGACTCCCGAACTGAGAGGCATTATATTTTTTTGAAAATCAACTATAAATACGACCGTTCTTAGAGTGTACAACCAGTGTGCAACCAGACTCGGTAATTACAATCTTCAAGCCAGCATACAGACATCACAATGGCGAGCGGTTATTCAGATTTCAGTATAACTCGTTCAGCAGTTACGTTTCTTGAGTATCTCGAGCATGTAAACAGGAGAGGACAAGAACTACCGTTTCGGAACGTGATGATGAGGATTCGTGATTTACTGAATAAAACTCTCGAAACTACTAGTTGCATCGATTCAGAATCGGCCACGGGGGATATCAACATTTCACAGAATATCGAAACTGGAAATCACATCGAGGAAGAATCGGCCGCAAGGAACATCAAAATTTCAAGTTTGGAGTATATTTATGATACCGATTCAATATCTGTTGTTATATTGTTTCAAATCGTCAGCCTAATTAGCAAAGGTCGTAACTCCACTTTTTGTCATTTTTGAGATTTTTGGACACAGCCTTTGTGATGCTATTGCCCAATGCTTAATATTATGGTCGTATCTAAAAAAAATGCTTTCTGCTTTAAAATACTGATTATCAAAAGTCGTATCTCCAAATGCCTCTAAACACTAATGTGCAACAGTCCTAACTCCGGTAGTCTATGAGAAAGTCTCACTGACATGTTTGATGGTGTTGCAGTGCCTTTGTTAACCTGTGATGTGGATTGTGTTAGTGGTTATTGTGCCTAAGTGAACTTACTATTAGTAATTTTAACAACCATAGTAACTTATTATAAGGTATAATAATAAAAATAATAATTTTGAAGCAACTAAATAACCTCAAAAATTATACAGTGGAGTTACGTCTTTTGCTTTTTAATGAGTATTATAAGCAAAAGTCTTAACTCCACTTTTTCAATGGAAATGCTACATTTTGGGTCCATCTGTGAATATTTTATTTATTTTTAGGTCTTCTCTAACTTATATAATTAGCTGATATACTCAGCTCACATGAAATATGTTATATCAAAACAAAAATAAACAATAATAACTTAAGGTCGGCATGATCGTAAAAATCCATTAAATTAAAAAAACGTACACGGTTTTATTATGTTTCTGTTTAAAGGCTTTTTCAAACTGATAATTTAACTCTAGAGGTCTTTTAACGTACGTTAGTTGCAATTATTTTAATTTTCCAAGTCTATTACGTTAAAATTCATTGTTTTAGATAGGCCTACCGGTGGTTATAGGCCTTATAGATAAGTCCTTGTAATAAGTTACTATGTTTTCTAGAAATTTACCCAGAATGGCTTCAAGAAAAGATAAAATTATGCAAAAACTAAAAGAATTAAATGATAAGAAATTAGTTCAAATTGAAAATGAAGTTTTGGATACTGCAATCATGGCTGAAAATATGTTGCTTGTTGATGAAAGTGGAACTACTATTTCTAATTTGGACTTAAAAACTAGTGAAGTTACAGAGCTACCTAATTTAAGTTTAGATTTAAACAATGACTTACCCTATTTTCTTTCTTATGAAGACCAAGTCCAATGCATTAGTAATGATGATTCTCATATTGATGTGCCAAATATAAATGTGTCAGACTTTGAACTTGATGAAAATATTCTATTTTCCACTGAGGGACAAGATGATCCTAATTTGACTATGGGAGAACCAGAAATGGATGCTGGAAATAGGCCTAAGCTTGATGATACTAATATTGAAGAGGAGGAAACTTTACAGTTGTGTCTAGTTAAAAAGGTACAGGATGGGAATTGGACTGTGAATCAGGAAAAAGAAGAAAATGGTAATGGAGACAATTTTACCAATATTTTGTTTAGTAGGCCTAGGCCTATTATTGATGATGCATCCCTTTCAATGGACATGGACCCTGACGATCCTGACTATAAGCCTTCTTCTTCAGATGAAGATTTAGACGGTGAGAACCCGAGATCCACGCTTAATGAATGTAGTGGTAATGAAGTATTGCCATTACCATTATCTAACATTGGAGCAAATTCAGTCAATGAAAATAACGAGCCTATAGACATTGTGAAAAAAAGGAAAAGGAGGAAACGACAGCATGTAAATGAAGAGGATTGGCTTGTAAATCGTAACAAAGCAGCAAGGGAAAAAGGAAGATCGTATTCAGGAAAGACATTTAAGGATGGAAAATGGAGATATGATGTACCAAAAGACGAACGTAAAATGAAAGAGAGATGTCAGTGCAAACTTAAAAATAAAATGCAAATTAAATGTAACATGATAACAGATGAAGATAGGGAGAAGATTTTCAAGAAATTTTGGAAAATGTCATGGCAAGAAAAGAAAACTTATTTGAATCTTCTTGTTATTGTTCGACCCACATCAAGGGCAAGGGATAGGAAAAACGTAGATTCAAGTAGAAGAGAAAATTCGTACATATATTTCTTAGAAAAAAACCAAGAAAAATTCCGTATTTGTAAAAAAATGTTTTTGGGGACATTGGGGATTGGGGAAAAAGCTTTGCGAAATTGGAAAAAATCCAGCATTATGGAAGATCAAGATGACAATTTCAACGAATTTGATGCCCAAGAAAACCCTAACACCGCTGATCTTATGCCAACTACAACAAGCCAAGGTAATAAGTACCAAAGGATTTCCGAATCCAGGAGAAAAATATTTTCTGAACCAAATGAAAATTTGGACTTGTTTTTTAAAAGTTTATCAAAAATGGAATCTCATTATTGTAGAAAAAACTCATCAAAACTTTATCTAGAACCCAACTGGACCTCAAAACAAGATTTGTACAGAGAGTACTGTCGATGGTGTTGTGAAAAGAACAATGTTAAAACTGTTTCAATTGCAAAATTTTTGAACGTGTTTGAAGAAAATAATCTCAGTTTATTCAGACCTAAAAAAGATGAATGCGACATTTGCGTTGGCTATCGCACAGGAAATATAACTGAAGAAGTTTACGCAGTACACATGGTAAAAAAAGAAGAAGCAAGGAACGAAAAACAAGCAGACAAGGAAACTACTGATAGTCATGTTTTTACTATGGATTTGCAATGTGTATTGCTGTGTCCAAAATCTAATGTATCAAGTCTGTATTACAAAACTAAATTAGCTGTGCATAACTTATCTTTCTTCAACTTAAAAACAAAAGACGTGCATTGTTATGTATGGAACGAGTCTGAGGGAGGCCTCACAGCCAATGAATTCACGTCAGCAATTTGTGATTTTATCCGTAAGCAATGTCCTTTGCCTCCTAATATCAAGAGTATTATTATATACAGTGACGGATGTACGTATCAAAACCGTAATGCAATTTTAGCAAATGGGCTAGCCAATTTAGCCAAACTACTGAACATTACAATCGAGCAAAAATTCCTAGAAAAGGGGCATACCCAAATGGAAGCTGATTCAGTCCATTCCAGTATTGAAAGGCAGACCAGAAATAAGATTTTCAATGTGCCGATTGACTATGTTAAAGCCATAGAGAAAGCCAGAATCAAGCCTAATCCATACTCAGTGACATACCTCGACCACACCTTTTTCAAAAACTATGAAAGCCTAAAGCATTTCAAGTCTATTAGACCGGGAAGGAAGGTAGGGGATCCTTGTGTAACCGACATTCGTGCATTAAAATATGACAAAGATGGGTTAAAGCACAAGCTACGATTTACAGATGATTACACTGAACTTCCGATCCGGGGTGTATTGGAAATAGTGCCCAGAGAGACTTGTGATATTCCTGCCTTGTACAAAGACAGGTTAAAGATAAAAAAGCGCAAGTTTGATGATCTCCAGGAGTTGAAAAAAACCATTCCAATTGATTTTCATTCTTTTTATGATAATTTGTTATGGGAGTGAACAGACATTCGTGAACAATTAACAGTAAACAGACATTCGTAAACAGTAAACAGACATGAAGAAGTCGTCTTAATACTTCAATTGATAGTACATAGCTACAAATATTTTAATTGTATTTAATAAAATCTTTTAATTACAAAGATTACTGTATTTAATATGTATTTACCTGCATAGCCCTGAAAATAGCTATGAAAAAATTTAAGATGTTATGTGAGAAAATGTCGTAACTCCACAAATAAATTGTATTTTAAATAGAAAAGGGCGTAACTCCAAAAATAATTTTGTGATGCTTTATTTTTTAATAAAACATACATCATATTGTGTGCTGGCAACTATACTTAAATAAAAAATAAAAACCATTTATAAAAGTTGATGTGGTTGTCATGGAAACAGTTTTTTTACTCTCCTGTAAAATTTGCTTTTTTGGAGTTACGACCTTTGCTAATTAGGCTGACGAAATGTCAAATGTTGTGGTGCAGGGACGGGTCGTCCGGGATTACGAAGATGACTCGCTTTCCAGCATTACCGGCTCCCTGGTGGGCAAGTTACGAGACTTGTTCGCAGACGAGGCACGGTGGCCTTCTGGACCTTTGGTGCAGCTTGTGGGTGGTGCTGGTGTTAACGACCAGCTGCGCCGCTTTGATCTGGACAGGCTATCAGTCCTCATTAACACCGATCAAGCAAGGGAACGACTCGGTCCCCTTGCCGAACGTCTCGACAACTACATCGCCACCCGAGATGATGGGGATCTAGAGCCGTATAGTCTCCTCGAGGCGCTGCATGAACTCGCACTAGAACTGCGTCGCGAGCCACTGATAATCGTGGAAGGGGAACCCCTCCCCTTTAATGCGCCAGAGGAGTACTATGATGTTGCCACGTAAAGTACAATTACACTTTTCTACTCATTATAGATTTTTTACTAGAGATTAATTAGTTCAGTGGAAATAATAATTAAACTAAACGTTTTAGGTACTGATAAACTTTTTCTCTGGAACACAAATACAACTGTTACAATTCTTTTCTTTTTCAATTTCTTCTGAATTCAAATTTATTTCACCTTTTGTAGGCCATTCTTCTGGTACAAACTTCAACCATTCTGGTCCCTCCCACCATTTTGATTGTAAAAAATACTGAGCGTCACAGCCTCTTGACGGGAGGTCAGCTGGGTTGAATTCTCCTTTGATGTAATTCCAATTCTCAACTTTACTCAACTTCTTAATTTCTGACACTCGATTCCATACAAAGACTTTCCAATTACATTCTTGTCTTATCCACCCTAATACAGTTGTCGAATCTGTCCAATAAAAGATAGGAATGTTCTGCCAGTTCAAAGATTTTACAATTGTCTCAGTCAAACGTACTCCCACCGTTGCGGCTAACAATTCTAGTCTAGGAATGCTAAGACTTTTCAAAGGTGCCACCCTAGACTTTGATGCTAATAGTTGAACTGTCACTTTGTTTTCGGTTTCAACTCTCAAGAATATCACTGCTGCATATGCATCTTTACTAGCATCGCAGAACGTATGGATAGTACAACCTACTGAAGTATCTTCTATTCCTAACCATCTAGGTATTTTTACGTATTGAAGACTAAGTAATTCATCAAACCATTGTAAAAATCTCTCAGCAGTTTTAGGTTCAACATCAGTATCCCAATCTATTTTCTTATCCCACATCTTCTGTAGTAGCAATTTCGGGTACATAAAAATCGAACCATTGGTACGATTAATGCAGAAGAGTGGTACTCTGGTCGTGACTTTGAACAATACAAAACGACCGCTGTGTCAATGGCATCAGTGACACAAAGAACAGGCTGCCTAGTTAAAAGCATGGGTAGCTTTAGATTTGACGATACCCATTTTGTTCCATTGTTCCCAGCAAAGAAAAGAGATGAACATGGAAGGATGGTTCCAATACCAGAAGTTGTGTATCTAACCAACTTACGAGACACTGTCATTTACCTGGCTAATCCAAATTCTAATCGCCAGGTTAGAACGAACTATCGACTGAAAAATTCAATACCTGGAGCGTTGTGGGGTGAGAACGATGTGCTGCAGAACGCAAACGACATTATGCCAGCACGCTATAATTCTGATGACCTACTGACCGATATTTATGCAGCTAGAGACTGGGTGCAAGCTGCGTGTAAGTTAAAACATGTGTCACCCAAGATATTTATGCAAATACGCGTATTCGAAGAAAAAGAAGGTATACCGAATATGCTAGTATGTAACACGTCCAGCTCGTTACACATTGAAGAAGAACCTGTGTTAGAGCGAGAGCCTAGGACCTTTAGAATAGTAGGCTCCGTTGATCAGTACTGGACGGTAAGGAAACTCACCGAGATGCAAATATTTATAGGCTGCTATCATCTCGGCGGAGAAGTTGCGAGCGTGAGTCAATATCTTATGCCAAACTATTGCACCAGGCACCACGCTAACGCATGTTAAGAGACTAACAGAAACAAAATGCATGATTAACAACCAGACAAATGACAAATGGTACTCTAATTATTTCTCAAAATTCAAACAGAATGTGAGATTAATAGCCTGGATTTATAGATTTGCTCAAAACTGCAAAACAGAGAAAGACCTTCGGATGTCAGGAGAAATTACAGCAGATGAAACTATAAAAGCAGAAAGGACACTACTCAATTTAATACAGCAGGAGTCTTTCAATGGAGTTAATGACAAGAACATTTCATGTTTGGATCCTTTTATCGATGAAAATGGCTTGATCAGACTAAAAACTAAACTCTGCAAGAAAGAAGATGCAGCTTTTGGAGTTAGGTTTCCAATATTATTACCAGCTCATCATCCAACCGTAAAAGCGTTGATTTTAGATTGTCATGTCAACAACTGTCATGCGGGTGTTCAAATTCTGTTAAACATTTTAAGAGATAAATACTGGATTTTGGGAGGAAGAAAAACTCAGAGAAATTGGTGTTCCTGATTTAGATCAATTGGATGAAACAAGTCTCAATAGAAGATTGAAATACCTACGTACATTGAAACAAGAGTTGAGAGAGCGATTCAAGCAAGAATATTTGGGACAACTTACTCAACGAATAAACTTAAAGAAGAGAGATAGTGTATTGCAAGTTGGTGATGTTGTTCTGATTGAATGCAATAATCTCAAGCGAGTGGATTGGCCTCTAGCTGTTGTTGTGGAAGTGATGCCTGATAAGGAAGGAGTTATACGAGTAGCTAAAGTGAAAACATCACAAGGAACTCTTACAAGACCTGTTCAAAAACTTTATCATTTGGAAATATCAAGCAAAGAGTCTGAAGTAATGAAAAGGAAAGCAAACTCATTAGAAGAAGAAGCAAAAATAAATTACGAGGAAAACAAAAATATTATTAAAACTCGATCAGGAAGAATTATAAACAAACCCAACAAGTACGACATATGAGGGAATACAAGTTGAGTAATTAATTGTAAATTACTCAAGGTGGGAGAATGAAATGGACTATAATTTTCATGTATTAAAACAGCTGTTTGGTAAATTATTTACTAAAATTTAATATTTGCTCTATGCCTTTTATGTTATGTTATTATTTAATTTGTTGATTTAAAAGAATATTATTGACAGATGTTAAAATATTAGACAGTTTTATTGTTGAAGGAAAAGAATTGTAACAGTTGTATTTGTGTTCCAGAGTAAAAGTTTATCAGTACCTAAAACGTTTAGTTTAATTATTATTTCCACTGAACTAATTAATCTCTAGTAAAAAATCTATAATGAGTAGAAAAGTGTAATTGTACTTTACAGGGGTAATGGAGGGAAAGTCCCTCAAATGGTATGGCAGGGGCAAGATCACGGGCATAGTCAAGGCCCAATTCCTAGAAGCATATCCAGCTGCTGTTGTTTCCGCCGATGGATGTGAAATAGTTGTCGGCGCTGTTACCACGGACCTACTGGCAGCCATGGGTTTACCAGACACTCAAACCTGGATCAGAGAACTAACCAGGAACGCCCTGCTGGATCCCACCACACCAGCAGTTGCCCAGCCACAGTAAGAACAGCAGCCACAAGAGGCACGGGACCAGGGAAACTTGGTCCCCGCCCCTCTTCCACTCGGTGGCGTGGCAGAGGCAGAAGAGACGGGAAACAACCCACCAGGGGTCGACGCAGCGGTGCAGCACGTTATTGAGAACGTTAACGTGGATTACAACAGCTTAAGCCCGCAAGAGAATGAAATCTACCGATTTGGATTTCGAGGAGGCAAGCTCTACTATTCGGGCACTTCAGAAAATCGCATGAAACGCGTATTTAGAGACATCAAGCTCGGGCCTCATGAAGACGTCACGGTTTTGGCTATCCTGGCGGAAGGTATGAGGAAAATAATGCCCATCCACAAAGGGCTACATCCCTTAACGCCCGAGCAGCGTTGCTTGCTTGCCGCTGGACAGGTTCTGAGCAGAAAGAACTTGTTCGAATTTGATCTCAGTGGTATCTGGACAAGGACTGTGGGTGAACCATGAGCACCCACTATCCGCCTCCCCCTCTTGGTAACAATCAGCATGTAATAAGGTTTCGCAAACGGTTCGCAAATTAATCAGAATTGACTTTCAAAAGGCGGTGTTAATTACAGTCTTCAAGCCAGCATGCAGACATCACAATGGCGAGCGGTTATTCAGATTTCAGTATAACTCGTTCAGCAGTTACGTTTCTTGAGTATCTCGAGCATGTAAACAGGAGAGGACAAGAACTACCGTTTCGGAACGTGATGATGAGGATTCGTGATTTACTGAATAAAACTCTCGAAACTACTAGTTGCATCGATTCAGAATCGGCCACGGGGGATATCAACATTTCACAGAATATCGAAACTGGAAATCACATCGAGGAAGAATCGGCCGCAAGGAACATCATAATTTCAAGTTTGGAGTATATTTATGATACCGATCCAATATCTGTTGTTAGATTGTTTCATATGTCCTTAGAAGAGATGAAAGCCTCGAACAATCCGATCTTCGTAGATGTAATATATGTGAACTCAAGTGAGGGATATGTGATAAAGGAATTCATGGCAAAATGCGGTAGCGAAATAGCATGGATCATCGTAAAACCAGCGCCAAGTGTCAGACAAAGTGTTACTCGTGATCTAACGAATGAAATCGCATGGGAAGAGGGTTACATTGATGAATGGCAGCTCGGTATGTATACCGCAAGGCTCTTCAAAAAATGACGACATATTTTCGTAAAGGGTCTGAAAAAAGCAAACGTTCTAGTGGATCGACTCTGCATTCCAAGTACATCTATTACATTGTTGGAAGGTAATACTTTTTACTTTGCATTTATGGATTACAAAGCTTATCAGAGAAATTCGTTTTGAATGAGTTAAGTGTTTTTCTTTTGCCTCTGTAATAAAGTTTCAAAATTATTAAATAATTATTTTGTATTCGTACTATACTATCTGAATACATCGTTTTTTCATATTTCAGATTACCCTGAGTTAAAAAGGCTCTGTGTAATCTACGAACCACCTCCCTGCCCGTTTCATAAAAGTCTTGATCCGGACTATGACTGCTCTATGAAGAATTCCCAGGCGTTGTACGATCATCGAAACGTCGTGGACGATTCCTGAATATACTTGCCAACAAGCTAAATCCGAATTACAGCAAGGACCGACTACTACGTCGTATCAGTCTGGATGTTTGGACGATGACTCCCGAACTGAGAGGCATTATATTTTTTTGAAAATCAACTATAAATACGACCGTTCTTAGAGTGTACAACCAGTGTGCAACCAGACTCGGTAACTACAATCTTCAAGCCAGCATACAGACATCACAATGTCCCATCCAACACCCGCTCCAGTGCGCCGGATATTAGTAAATATAGATGATCCAACCAAAGAGATAAAAGAAGTTCGCCGAAACCAGTACACCCCGGACGCCGACTTAAAGAAAAGGGTCATTAGCGGAATCATTCACACCCACATACGATTTTCTAAAGCCTTCAACATCACAGCACACTATGCCAATATATCAGTTATGAATCAAGTCACCTCACATATTCTATCATTGCACCACGCCCTCCGTCAAACAGCGAACCCACGCAAGATTGGTAAAATCAGCACTAAAATCTCAGAAGAATTAAATGTTCACATTGGGGATGCAACCTACAAAGCAACCAAATCTGATTTAATGAAGACGCTCCGGGATGTGATGGCAGCATATAACTGCTATTACAATTTCAATGAGGATGGTACTCCACCTCCCTGGTTTGGTGTGGCTGCTCCATACTTGACATTTATGGCTGCATTCAATTCACGGTTGAATGAAGTCCGAATTGGATGTTCAAGATTCCCAATTGGAAAAGAAGGAAATGACATCAAGGAGGGAACGGTTAGCCAATATGGCTTAAATAACAGTCACCATATTCATCTTGATGGAATAACATATCCCCCTCATCGTCGAGCTTCGCTGGCCCAATCTGTTGGCCCCATTACCCAACTCATAATGCTCCATAGATCAAGAGCTACTCAGATTTATGCAGATCGTTGGAAACGTGCAGTGGCCAAAACTCTGTCCCATCTCCCCCGTTATCAAGAACTCATTGAAAAGATTCTAACTTGCTCTCAGTCTGAGGCCACCGAGTTATTTCCACTCATTGCAAACATCCTACTTATGACAGGGTCAAGAGTGAATAATAAGGCATTCTTTCCTTTTCCATTCTACTACGCTAATCTGGGGGCGGCCGAGCTGGGCAAATTTGAAGCTGATCCCACCGAAAAGATTGATGAATCTGGCGACTTAGCCTATGTGCCAAACATAATTCAAGAGTTCAGCCTTATTGACCACTCGGGAAAAGGTGCACAAACCTTTTACAAGAAGGCCTTATCAACTGAATTCGCCTTGAGTTTCAACGGAACATCTGAACAAGCACGGCAGGTTGTGTTCCATGCTACATGGGGGACTCATTGGGAAGACTTGAACCTGCTCCAATTTCTTACTGGCACGGAATTCCAAACAAGGAAGGAGATAGGTGACAACTTTCGAGGAAAGGGCAGTGCAAATGCAAATGTGCGGAAGTTTAAATTAATTAAATTGAATGCATATGCAAAGTTATCGCAGGCGTTGCCCACTGAATTCACGGCTGGGGGACAACAGCAAGTGTGGTTCAAGCCAGTCTTCTTCGGTAAGAGAACCGCCTCCCTAGGAGATTTGTTTAGTAACCACCTGAAGAAAATGAGAACAGGCCCTACAGCTTATAGTGCCCCCACATCCCTGTTCAATTACTATTCAAATTACCGAAATCAGATAGCTTCAAAAGTCCTCAAAGACGGTTCGATCAAAATGGGGATGGTCTCCTGGCGAGCCACTGAGGATGTGTCTTACGAAGCCGATGGTACGGAGTTGAAGGAAATACCAACTGGCGTTCCTAGATTGTTCATGGGACCTGATGAACCTGATGCCATCCAGATGGATCAGGATGCACAGTAATTTTAAGAATTTCATTATCATATAATGTAGGCTTAAGCAATGTACCTTGTACTCGTTTATTATGTTCCTCTTCAATTTTCAGAAACTCAAATGGCGAGCGGTTATTCAGATTTCAGTATAACTCGTTCAGCAGTTACGTTTTTTTGAATATCTTGAGCATGTAAACAGGAGAGGACAAGAACTACCGTTTCGGAACGTGATAATGAGGATTCGTGATTTACTGAATAAAACTCTCAAAACTACTAGTTGCATCGATTCAGAATCGGCCACGGGGGATATCAACATTTCACAGAATATCGAAACTGGAAATCACATCGAGGAAGAATCGGCCGCAAGGAACATCATAATTTCAAGTTTGGAGTATATTTATGATACCGATCCAATATCTGTTGTTAGATTGTTTCATATGTCCTTAGAAGAGATGAAAGCCTCGAACAATCCGATCTTCGTAGATGTAATATATGTGAACTCAAGTGAGGGATATGTGATAAAGGAATTCATGGCAAAATGCGGTAGCGAAATAGCATGGATCATCGTAAAACCAGCGCCAAGTGTCAGACAAAGTGTTACTCGTGATCTAACGAATGAAATCGCATGGGAAGAGGGTTACATTGATGAATGGCAGCTCGGTATGTATACCGCAAGGCTCTTCAAAAAATGACGACATATTTTCGTAAAGGGTCTGAAAAAAGCAAACGTTCTAGTGGATCGACTCTGCATTCCAAGTACATCTATTACATTGTTGGAAGGTAATACTTTTTACTTTGCATTTATGGATTACAAAGCTTATCAGAGAAATTCGTTTTGAATGAGTTAAGTGTTTTTCTTTTGCCTCTGTAATAAAGTTTCAAAATTATTAAATAATTATTTTGTATTCGTACTATACTATCTGAATACATCGTTTTTTCATATTTCAGATTACCCTGAGTTAAAAAGGCTCTGTGTAATCTACGAACCACCTCCCTGCCCGTTTCATAAAAGTCTTGATCCGGACTATGACTGCTCTATGAAGAATTCCCAGGCGTTGTACGATCATCGAAACGTCGTGGACGATTCCTGAATATACTTGCCAACAAGCTAAATCCGAATTACAGCAAGGACCGACTACTACGTCGTATCAGTCTGGATGTTTGGACGATGACTCCCGAACTGAGAGGCATTATATTTTTTTGAAAATCAACTATAAATACGACCGTTCTTAGAGTGTACAACCAGTGTGCAACCAGACTCGGTAACTACAATCTTCAAGCCAGCATACAGACATCACAATGTCCCATCCAACACCCGCTCCAGTGCGCCGGATATTAGTAAATATAGATGATCCAACCAAAGAGATAAAAGAAGTTCGCCGAAACCAGTACACCCCGGACGCCGACTTAAAGAAAAGGGTCATTAGCGGAATCATTCACACCCACATACGATTTTCTAAAGCCTTCAACATCACAGCACACTATGCCAATATATCAGTTATGAATCAAGTCACCTCACATATTCTATCATTGCACCACGCCCTCCGTCAAACAGCGAACCCACGCAAGATTGGTAAAATCAGCACTAAAATCTCAGAAGAATTAAATGTTCACATTGGGGATGCAACCTACAAAGCAACCAAATCTGATTTAATGAAGACGCTCCGGGATGTGATGGCAGCATATAACTGCTATTACAATTTCAATGAGGATGGTACTCCACCTCCCTGGTTTGGTGTGGCTGCTCCATACTTGACATTTATGGCTGCATTCAATTCACGGTTGAATGAAGTCCGAATTGGATGTTCAAGATTCCCAATTGGAAAAGAAGGAAATGACATCAAGGAGGGAACGGTTAGCCAATATGGCTTAAATAACAGTCACCATATTCATCTTGATGGAATAACATATCCCCCTCATCGTCGAGCTTCGCTGGCCCAATCTGTTGGCCCCATTACCCAACTCATAATGCTCCATAGATCAAGAGCTACTCAGATTTATGCAGATCGTTGGAAACGTGCAGTGGCCAAAACTCTGTCCCATCTCCCCCGTTATCAAGAACTCATTGAAAAGATTCTAACTTGCTCTCAGTCTGAGGCCACCGAGTTATTTCCACTCATTGCAAACATCCTACTTATGACAGGGTCAAGAGTGAATAATAAGGCATTCTTTCCTTTTCCATTCTACTACGCTAATCTGGGGGCGGCCGAGCTGGGCAAATTTGAAGCTGATCCCACCGAAAAGATTGATGAATCTGGCGACTTAGCCTATGTGCCAAACATAATTCAAGAGTTCAGCCTTATTGACCACTCGGGAAAAGGTGCACAAACCTTTTACAAGAAGGCCTTATCAACTGAATTCGCCTTGAGTTTCAACGGAACATCTGAACAAGCACGGCAGGTTGTGTTCCATGCTACATGGGGGACTCATTGGGAAGACTTGAACCTGCTCCAATTTCTTACTGGCACGGAATTCCAAACAAGGAAGGAGATAGGTGACAACTTTCGAGGAAAGGGCAGTGCAAATGCAAATGTGCGGAAGTTTAAATTAATTAAATTGAATGCATATGCAAAGTTATCGCAGGCGTTGCCCACTGAATTCACGGCTGGGGGACAACAGCAAGTGTGGTTCAAGCCAGTCTTCTTCGGTAAGAGAACCGCCTCCCTAGGAGATTTGTTTAGTAACCACCTGAAGAAAATGAGAACAGGCCCTACAGCTTATAGTGCCCCCACATCCCTGTTCAATTACTATTCAAATTACCGAAATCAGATAGCTTCAAAAGTCCTCAAAGACGGTTCGATCAAAATGGGGATGGTCTCCTGGCGAGCCACTGAGGATGTGTCTTACGAAGCCGATGGTACGGAGTTGAAGGAAATACCAACTGGCGTTCCTAGATTGTTCATGGGACCTGATGAACCTGATGCCATCCAGATGGATCAGGATGCACAGTAATTTTAAGAATTTCATTATCATATAATGTAGGCTTAAGCAATGTACCTTGTACTCGTTTATTATGTTCCTCTTCAATTTTCAGAAACTCAAATGGCGAGCGGTTATTCAGATTTCAGTATAACTCGTTCAGCAGTTACGTTTTTTTGAATATCTTGAGCATGTAAACAGGAGAGGACAAGAACTACCGTTTCGGAACGTGATAATGAGGATTCGTGATTTACTGAATAAAACTCTCAAAACTACTAGTTGCATCGATTCAGAATCGGCCACGGGGGATATCAACATTTCACAGAATATCGAAACTGGAAATCACATCGAGGAAGAATCGGCCGCAAGGAACATCATAA
The DNA here is from genome assembly GCA_035578905.1 of Stictocephala bisonia. NCBI lineage: Eukaryota > Metazoa > Arthropoda > Insecta > Hemiptera > Membracidae > Stictocephala > Stictocephala bisonia. Next base: position 50,482 of record JAQJVL010002991.1, on the reverse strand, counting down.
TTTCAAGTTTGGAGTATATTTATGATACCGATCCAATATCTGTTGTTAGATTGTTTCATATGTCCTTAGAAGAGATGAAAGCCTCGAACAATCCGATCTTCGTAGATGTAATATATGTGAACTCAAGTGAGGGATATGTGATAAAGGAATTCATGGCAAAATGCGGTAGCGAAATAGCATGGATCATCGTAAAACCAGCGCCAAGTGTCAGACAAAGTGTTACTCGTGATCTAACGAATGAAATCGCATGGGAAGAGGGTTACATTGATGAATGGCAGCTCGGTATGTATACCGCAAGGCTCTTCAAAAAATGACGACATATTTTCGTAAAGGGTCTGAAAAAAGCAAACGTTCTAGTGGATCGACTCTGCATTCCAAGTACATCTATTACATTGTTGGAAGGTAATACTTTTTACTTTGCATTTATGGATTACAAAGCTTATCAGAGAAATTCGTTTTGAATGAGTTAAGTGTTTTTCTTTTGCCTCTGTAATAAAGTTTCAAAATTATTAAATAATTATTTTGTATTCGTACTATACTATCTGAATACATCGTTTTTTCATATTTCAGATTACCCTGAGTTAAAAAGGCTCTGTGTAATCTACGAACCACCTCCCTGCCCGTTTCATAAAAGTCTTGATCCGGACTATGACTGCTCTATGAAGAATTCCCAGGCGTTGTACGATCATCGAAACGTCGTGGACGATTCCTGAATATACTTGCCAACAAGCTAAATCCGAATTACAGCAAGGACCGACTACTACGTCGTATCAGTCTGGATGTTTGGACGATGACTCCCGAACTGAGAGGCATTATATTTTTTTGAAAATCAACTATAAATACGACCGTTCTTAGAGTGTACAACCAGTGTGCAACCAGACTCGGTAACTACAATCTTCAAGCCAGCATACAGACATCACAATGTCCCATCCAACACCCGCTCCAGTGCGCCGGATATTAGTAAATATAGATGATCCAACCAAAGAGATAAAAGAAGTTCGCCGAAACCAGTACACCCCGGACGCCGACTTAAAGAAAAGGGTCATTAGCGGAATCATTCACACCCACATACGATTTTCTAAAGCCTTCAACATCACAGCACACTATGCCAATATATCAGTTATGAATCAAGTCACCTCACATATTCTATCATTGCACCACGCCCTCCGTCAAACAGCGAACCCACGCAAGATTGGTAAAATCAGCACTAAAATCTCAGAAGAATTAAATGTTCACATTGGGGATGCAACCTACAAAGCAACCAAATCTGATTTAATGAAGACGCTCCGGGATGTGATGGCAGCATATAACTGCTATTACAATTTCAATGAGGATGGTACTCCACCTCCCTGGTTTGGTGTGGCTGCTCCATACTTGACATTTATGGCTGCATTCAATTCACGGTTGAATGAAGTCCGAATTGGATGTTCAAGATTCCCAATTGGAAAAGAAGGAAATGACATCAAGGAGGGAACGGTTAGCCAATATGGCTTAAATAACAGTCACCATATTCATCTTGATGGAATAACATATCCCCCTCATCGTCGAGCTTCGCTGGCCCAATCTGTTGGCCCCATTACCCAACTCATAATGCTCCATAGATCAAGAGCTACTCAGATTTATGCAGATCGTTGGAAACGTGCAGTGGCCAAAACTCTGTCCCATCTCCCCCGTTATCAAGAACTCATTGAAAAGATTCTAACTTGCTCTCAGTCTGAGGCCACCGAGTTATTTCCACTCATTGCAAACATCCTACTTATGACAGGGTCAAGAGTGAATAATAAGGCATTCTTTCCTTTTCCATTCTACTACGCTAATCTGGGGGCGGCCGAGCTGGGCAAATTTGAAGCTGATCCCACCGAAAAGATTGATGAATCTGGCGACTTAGCCTATGTGCCAAACATAATTCAAGAGTTCAGCCTTATTGACCACTCGGGAAAAGGTGCACAAACCTTTTACAAGAAGGCCTTATCAACTGAATTCGCCTTGAGTTTCAACGGAACATCTGAACAAGCACGGCAGGTTGTGTTCCATGCTACATGGGGGACTCATTGGGAAGACTTGAACCTGCTCCAATTTCTTACTGGCACGGAATTCCAAACAAGGAAGGAGATAGGTGACAACTTTCGAGGAAAGGGCAGTGCAAATGCAAATGTGCGGAAGTTTAAATTAATTAAATTGAATGCATATGCAAAGTTATCGCAGGCGTTGCCCACTGAATTCACGGCTGGGGGACAACAGCAAGTGTGGTTCAAGCCAGTCTTCTTCGGTAAGAGAACCGCCTCCCTAGGAGATTTGTTTAGTAACCACCTGAAGAAAATGAGAACAGGCCCTACAGCTTATAGTGCCCCCACATCCCTGTTCAATTACTATTCAAATTACCGAAATCAGATAGCTTCAAAAGTCCTCAAAGACGGTTCGATCAAAATGGGGATGGTCTCCTGGCGAGCCACTGAGGATGTGTCTTACGAAGCCGATGGTACGGAGTTGAAGGAAATACCAACTGGCGTTCCTAGATTGTTCATGGGACCTGATGAACCTGATGCCATCCAGATGGATCAGGATGCACAGTAATTTTAAGAATTTCATTATCATATAATGTAGGCTTAAGCAATGTACCTTGTACTCGTTTATTATGTTCCTCTTCAATTTTCAGAAACTCAAATGGCGAGCGGTTATTCAGATTTCAGTATAACTCGTTCAGCAGTTACGTTTTTTTGAATATCTTGAGCATGTAAACAGGAGAGGACAAGAACTACCGTTTCGGAACGTGATAATGAGGATTCGTGATTTACTGAATAAAACTCTCAAAACTACTAGTTGCATCGATTCAGAATCGGCCACGGGGGATATCAACATTTCACAGAATATCGAAACTGGAAATCACATCGAGGAAGAATCGGCCGCAAGGAACATCATAATTTCAAGTTTGGAGTATATTTATGATACCGATCCAATATCTGTTGTTAGATTGTTTCATATGTCCTTAGAAGAGATGAAAGCCTCGAACAATCCGATCTTCGTAGATGTAATATATGTGAACTCAAGTGAGAGATATGTGATAAAGGAATTCATGGCAAAATGCGGTAGCGAAATAGCATGGATCATCGTAAAACCAGCGCCAAGTGTCAGACAAAGTGTTACTCGTGATCTAACGAATGAAATCGCATGGGAAGAGGGTTACATTGATGAATGGCAGCTCGGTATGTATACCTCAAGGCTCTTCAAAAAATGACGACATATTTTCGTAAAGGGTCTGAAAAAAGCAAACGTTCTAGTGGATCGACTCTGCATTCCAAGTACATCTATTACATTGTTGGAAGGTAATACTTTTTACTTTGCATTTATGGATTACAAAGCTTATCAGAGAAATTCTTTTTGAATGAGTTAAGTGTTTTTCTTTTGCCTCTGTAATAAAGTTTCAAAATTATTAAATAATTATTTTGTATTCGTACTATACTATCTGAATACATCGTTTTTTCATATTTCAGATTACCCTGAGTTAAAAAGGCTCTGTGTAATCTACGAACCACCTCCCTGCCCGTTTCATAAAAGTCTTGATCCGGACTATGACTGCTCTATGAAGAATTCCCAGGCGTTGTACGATCATCGAAACGTCGTGGACGATTCCTGAATATACTTGCCAACAAGCTAAATCCGAATTACAGCAAGGACCGACTACTACGTCGTATCAGTCTGGATGTTTGGACGATGACTCCCGAACTGAGAGGCATTATATTTTTTTGAAAATCAACTATAAATACGACCGTTCTTAGAGTGTACAACCAGTGTGCAACCAGACTCGGTAACTACAATCTTCAAGCCAGCATACAGACATCACAATGTCCCATCCAACACCCGCTCCAGTGCGCCGGATATTAGTAAATATAGATGATCCAACCAAAGAGATAAAAGAAGTTCGCCGAAACCAGTACACCCCGGACGCCGACTTAAAGAAAAGGGTCATTAGCGGAATCATTCACACCCACATACGATTTTCTAAAGCCTTCAACATCACAGCACACTATGCCAATATATCAGTTATGAATCAAGTCACCTCACATATTCTATCATTGCACCACGCCCTCCGTCAAACAGCGAACCCACGCAAGATTGGTAAAATCAGCACTAAAATCTCAGAAGAATTAAATGTTCACATTGGGGATGCAACCTACAAAGCAACCAAATCTGATTTAATGAAGACGCTCCGGGATGTGATGGCAGCATATAACTGCTATTACAATTTCAATGAGGATGGTACTCCACCTCCCTGGTTTGGTGTGGCTGCTCCATACTTGACATTTATGGCTGCATTCAATTCACGGTTGAATGAAGTCCGAATTGGATGTTCAAGATTCCCAATTGGAAAAGAAGGAAATGACATCAAGGAGGGAACGGTTAGCCAATATGGCTTAAATAACAGTCACCATATTCATCTTGATGGAATAACATATCCCCCTCATCGTCGAGCTTCGCTGGCCCAATCTGTTGGCCCCATTACCCAACTCATAATGCTCCATAGATCAAGAGCTACTCAGATTTATGCAGATCGTTGGAAACGTGCAGTAAAAAAAAAAAAAAAAAAAAAAAAAAAAAAAAAAAAAAAAAAAAAAAAAAAAAAAAAAAAAAAAAAAAAAAAAAAAAAAAAAAAAAAAAAAAAAAAAAAAAAAAAAAAAAAAAAAAAAAAAAAAAAAAAAAAAAAAAAAAAAAAAAAAAAAAAAAAAAAAAAAAAAAAAAAAAAAAAAAAAAAAAAAAAAAAAAAAAAAAAAAAAAAAAAAAAAAAAAAAAAAAAAAAAAAAAAAAAAAAAAAAAAAAAAAAAAAAAAAAAAAAAAAAAAAAAAAAAAAAAAAAAAAGAAAAACGGCCAGCATGGCCCCAATCTCTTTCAACCGAAGATAGTAAACCAAGGTTTCAGCAGGGGCTTGGACCTAGGGTTTTAACAGAGATGAAGAAAACCATGGCTTCAGTGTTAGGCTTACGTCCTCAGAACTGACAGTATTTTAAAAATTCTCATAAGGACAGTTTATCTAAGTTACATTGAATCAAATGGGATTCTTGCACTTAGGTGTTTTTTAACTTGGCGAAAGGTGAAGAATCCTTGGTAATGGATTGTGGATTTGAATAAAACTCCACCTTGCATCGATAAATGAGGATTAAATTCAATATGAAATGTAAAGCGGGAATGCAGTATTTTCAAGTTTGGAGTAAATTCGACATTTTTAGTTTCATATCTTAGAGATACTGAAATGACTGTAATGTAGAGAAGAACTCTTTGGAAGTGATAAGAATGGAAATTGAATAAATCACGAAAAACTCAGTTGAAAGTATCGATCCAGGAAATCATTGAAAGAACTTGATAATGAGAGTGGGGCCAGGTCTCAAAAATCAATTTGGTTATATGAACGATCATCTGTTGATTTCATTCCAGAATAAGCTGAAATCTTTTATTTCATTATGGATTCAAAGTGTATAAGAATTCTTGGAATGGTAAAATTTCTGCTCGTAATAATCCATATGTAAAAATGTTATCGTATTAACGAAAAATTTTATTAGAGTTACTGATAAGGCCTGGTATTAACCCAGCTCTCATTAAATTTTCGAAGGCTGAGAAACTTCCAGGTGTCGATCCAAAATCGTGCATTTCATTTTTGAAATACTTTAATTCATTAGGAACAAGTTCAGAATCTTGGAGTTGGTTTCTTGCCCTGTATTAATTTAAATACTTCACCCACCCCTCGTAACCCCCCCCCCCCCTCCAACACCCTATTTTTTGTAATATATATTCAAAAGTTTAAATTCGAACCGAAAGGCTCTGTTAAAGAAATCTTCGTCATAAACCCATCGATTTATAATTCCATAAGAATTCAGTTTAGATGATCAAAGTCCTACATTCTAATTACGCCACGTAAACCGAAACGCAATGGAAACAAAATCGTAATTGTTATTGGGATGCCAACTAAGCATAATTTTTTAATAACTAAATGAGGGCAGATTCAACATTCAAAGACTGGTATCACCCCTTTGGGCCTACAATTCCATTCAAACCTAGTGGCCGAATTGGTATTAAGATTCCAAGAAAAAAGAATGCCAAAGGAACGGAGCCGACTTAAAAAATTCATTGGGAATACAACCCCATCGATTTCAGCCTTCAATCCAGCACCTTTAAACATTATAATCAAGTCATCAAACTATCATTGAAACCCCGTCAAAAGGACCAAAAATTGGTAAATCACACTAAAACTCAAAAAAGTTACTTGGTTGGCCACAAGACCACTATTAAAATACTTCGGGGTCAGAGAATAAATTCTTTCTTGATTACTACCCTTTGGGGGGCGCCTTGGAAATTTGGCTGATCAAAAGTTGATGAATCGATTGATGTCAAATAATTAAAGAGATGACATCAAAGGGAAACTTACAAAGGCTAATAACGTTCCCTTATTTCAGGAATATACCCCACGCAGTTGTGCCATGGGGGCCACATTAACAACTCATATAATCAAGTTCCAAAAAAAAAAAAAAAAAAAAAAAAAAAAAAAAAAAAAAAAAAAAAAACCCCCCCCCCCCCCCCCCCCCCCCCCCCCCCCAGTCCTTTGAAGCCCCCAAAATTTGTTTAGTAACCACCTGAAGAAAATGAGAACAGCCCTACAGCTTATAGTGCCCCCACATCCCTGTTCAATTACTATTCAAATTACCGAAATCAGATAGCTTCAAAAGTCCTCAAAGACGGTTCGATCAAAATGGGGATGGTCTCCTGGCGAGCCACTGAGGATGTGTCTTACGAAGCCGATGGTACGGAGTTGAAGGAAATACCAACTGGCGTTCCTAGATTGTTCATGGGACCTGATGAACCTGATGCCATCCAGATGGATCAGGATGCACAGTAATTTTAAGAATTTCATTATCATATAATGTAGGCTTAAGCAATGTACCTTGTACTCGTTTATTATGTTCCTCTTCAATTTTCAGAAACTCAAATGGCGAGCGGTTATTCAGATTTCAGTATAACTCGTTCAGCAGTTACGTTTTTTTGAATATCTTGAGCATGTAAACAGGAGAGGACAAGAACTACCGTTTCGGAACGTGATAATGAGGATTCGTGATTTACTGAATAAAACTCTCAAAACTACTAGTTGCATCGATTCAGAATCGGCCACGGGGGATATCAACATTTCACAGAATATCGAAACTGGAAATCACATCGAGGAAGAATCGGCCGCAAGGAACATCATAATTTCAAGTTTGGAGTATATTTATGATACCGATCCAATATCTGTTGTTAGATTGTTTCATATGTCCTTAGAAGAGATGAAAGCCTCGAACAATCCGATCTTCGTAGATGTAATATATGTGAACTCAAGTGAGGGATATGTGATAAAGGAATTCATGGCAAAATGCGGTAGCGAAATAGCATGGATCATCGTAAAACCAGCGCCAAGTGTCAGACAAAGTGTTACTCGTGATCTAACGAATGAAATCGCATGGGAAGAGGGTTACATTGATGAATGGCAGCTCGGTATGTATACCGCAAGGCTCTTCAAAAAATGACGACATATTTTCGTAAAGGGTCTGAAAAAAGCAAACGTTCTAGTGGATCGACTCTGCATTCCAAGTACATCTATTACATTGTTGGAAGGTAATACTTTTTACTTTGCATTTATGGATTACAAAGCTTATCAGAGAAATTCGTTTTGAATGAGTTAAGTGTTTTTCTTTTGCCTCTGTAATAAAGTTTCAAAATTATTAAATAATTATTTTGTATTCGTACTATACTATCTGAATACATCGTTTTTTCATATTTCAGATTACCCTGAGTTAAAAAGGCTCTGTGTAATCTACGAACCACCTCCCTGCCCGTTTCATAAAAGTCTTGATCCGGACTATGACTGCTCTATGAAGAATTCCCAGGCGTTGTACGATCATCGAAACGTCGTGGACGATTCCTGAATATACTTGCCAACAAGCTAAATCCGAATTACAGCAAGGACCGACTACTACGTCGTATCAGTCTGGATGTTTGGACGATGACTCCCGAACTGAGAGGCATTATATTTTTTTGAAAATCAACTATAAATACGACCGTTCTTAGAGTGTACAACCAGTGTGCAACCAGACTCGGTAACTACAATCTTCAAGCCAGCATACAGACATCACAATGTCCCATCCAACACCCGCTCCAGTGCGCCGGATATTAGTAAATATAGATGATCCAACCAAAGAGATAAAAGAAGTTCGCCGAAACCAGTACACCCCGGACGCCGACTTAAAGAAAAGGGTCATTAGCGGAATCATTCACACCCACATACGATTTTCTAAAGCCTTCAACATCACAGCACACTATGCCAATATATCAGTTATGAATCAAGTCACCTCACATATTCTATCATTGCACCACGCCCTCCGTCAAACAGCGAACCCACGCAAGATTGGTAAAATCAGCACTAAAATCTCAGAAGAATTAAATGTTCACATTGGGGATGCAACCTACAAAGCAACCAAATCTGATTTAATGAAGACGCTCCGGGATGTGATGGCAGCATATAACTGCTATTACAATTTCAATGAGGATGGTACTCCACCTCCCTGGTTTGGTGTGGCTGCTCCATACTTGACATTTATGGCTGCATTCAATTCACGGTTGAATGAAGTCCGAATTGGATGTTCAAGATTCCCAATTGGAAAAGAAGGAAATGACATCAAGGAGGGAACGGTTAGCCAATATGGCTTAAATAACAGTCACCATATTCATCTTGATGGAATAACATATCCCCCTCATCGTCGAGCTTCGCTGGCCCAATCTGTTGGCCCCATTACCCAACTCATAATGCTCCATAGATCAAGAGCTACTCAGATTTATGCAGATCGTTGGAAACGTGCAGTGGCCAAAACTCTGTCCCATCTCCCCCGTTATCAAGAACTCATTGAAAAGATTCTAACTTGCTCTCAGTCTGAGGCCACCGAGTTATTTCCACTCATTGCAAACATCCTACTTATGACAGGGTCAAGAGTGAATAATAAGGCATTCTTTCCTTTTCCATTCTACTACGCTAATCTGGGGGCGGCCGAGCTGGGCAAATTTGAAGCTGATCCCACCGAAAAGATTGATGAATCTGGCGACTTAGCCTATGTGCCAAACATAATTCAAGAGTTCAGCCTTATTGACCACTCGGGAAAAGGTGCACAAACCTTTTACAAGAAGGCCTTATCAACTGAATTCGCCTTGAGTTTCAACGGAACATCTGAACAAGCACGGCAGGTTGTGTTCCATGCTACATGGGGGACTCATTGGGAAGACTTGAACCTGCTCCAATTTCTTACTGGCACGGAATTCCAAACAAGGAAGGAGATAGGTGACAACTTTCGAGGAAAGGGCAGTGCAAATGCAAATGTGCGGAAGTTTAAATTAATTAAATTGAATGCATATGCAAAGTTATCGCAGGCGTTGCCCACTGAATTCACGGCTGGGGGACAACAGCAAGTGTGGTTCAAGCCAGTCTTCTTCGGTAAGAGAACCGCCTCCCTAGGAGATTTGTTTAGTAACCACCTGAAGAAAATGAGAACAGGCCCTACAGCTTATAGTGCCCCCACATCCCTGTTCAATTACTATTCAAATTACCGAAATCAGATAGCTTCAAAAGTCCTCAAAGACGGTTCGATCAAAATGGGGATGGTCTCCTGGCGAGCCACTGAGGATGTGTCTTACGAAGCCGATGGTACGGAGTTGAAGGAAATACCAACTGGCGTTCCTAGATTGTTCATGGGACCTGATGAACCTGATGCCATCCAGATGGATCAGGATGCACAGTAATTTTAAGAATTTCATTATCATATAATGTAGGCTTAAGCAATGTACCTTGTACTCGTTTATTATGTTCCTCTTCAATTTTCAGAAACTCAAATGGCGAGCGGTTATTCAGATTTCAGTATAACTCGTTCAGCAGTTACGTTTTTTTGAATATCTTGAGCATGTAAACAGGAGAGGACAAGAACTACCGTTTCGGAACGTGATAATGAGGATTCGTGATTTACTGAATAAAACTCTCAAAACTACTAGTTGCATCGATTCAGAATCGGCCACGGGGGATATCAACATTTCACAGAATATCGAAACTGGAAATCACATCGAGGAAGAATCGGCCGCAAGGAACATCATAATTTCAAGTTTGGAGTATATTTATGATACCGATCCAATATCTGTTGTTAGATTGTTTCATATGTCCTTAGAAGAGATGAAAGCCTCGAACAATCCGATCTTCGTAGATGTAATATATGTGAACTCAAGTGAGGGATATGTGATAAAGGAATTCATGGCAAAATGCGGTAGCGAAATAGCATGGATCATCGTAAAACCAGCGCCAAGTGTCAGACAAAGTGTTACTCGTGATCTAACGAATGAAATCGCATGGGAAGAGGGTTACATTGATGAATGGCAGCTCGGTATGTATACCGCAAGGCTCTTCAAAAAATGACGACATATTTTCGTAAAGGGTCTGAAAAAAGCAAACGTTCTAGTGGATCGACTCTGCATTCCAAGTACATCTATTACATTGTTGGAAGGTAATACTTTTTACTTTGCATTTATGGATTACAAAGCTTATCAGAGAAATTCGTTTTGAATGAGTTAAGTGTTTTTCTTTTGCCTCTGTAATAAAGTTTCAAAATTATTAAATAATTATTTTGTATTCGTACTATACTATCTGAATACATCGTTTTTTCATATTTCAGATTACCCTGAGTTAAAAAGGCTCTGTGTAATCTACGAACCACCTCCCTGCCCGTTTCATAAAAGTCTTGATCCGGACTATGACTGCTCTATGAAGAATTCCCAGGCGTTGTACGATCATCGAAACGTCGTGGACGATTCCTGAATATACTTGCCAACAAGCTAAATCCGAATTACAGCAAGGACCGACTACTACGTCGTATCAGTCTGGATGTTTGGACGATGACTCCCGAACTGAGAGGCATTATATTTTTTTGAAAATCAACTATAAATACGACCGTTCTTAGAGTGTACAACCAGTGTGCAACCAGACTCGGTAACTACAATCTTCAAGCCAGCATACAGACATCACAATGTCCCATCCAACACCCGCTCCAGTGCGCCGGATATTAGTAAATATAGATGATCCAACCAAAGAGATAAAAGAAGTTCGCCGAAACCAGTACACCCCGGACGCCGACTTAAAGAAAAGGGTCATTAGCGGAATCATTCACACCCACATACGATTTTCTAAAGCCTTCAACATCACAGCACACTATGCCAATATATCAGTTATGAATCAAGTCACCTCACATATTCTATCATTGCACCACGCCCTCCGTCAAACAGCGAACCCACGCAAGATTGGTAAAATCAGCACTAAAATCTCAGAAGAATTAAATGTTCACATTGGGGATGCAACCTACAAAGCAACCAAATCTGATTTAATGAAGACGCTCCGGGATGTGATGGCAGCATATAACTGCTATTACAATTTCAATGAGGATGGTACTCCACCTCCCTGGTTTGGTGTGGCTGCTCCATACTTGACATTTATGGCTGCATTCAATTCACGGTTGAATGAAGTCCGAATTGGATGTTCAAGATTCCCAATTGGAAAAGAAGGAAATGACATCAAGGAGGGAACGGTTAGCCAATATGGCTTAAATAACAGTCACCATATTCATCTTGATGGAATAACATATCCCCCTCATCGTCGAGCTTCGCTGGCCCAATCTGTTGGCCCCATTACCCAACTCATAATGCTCCATAGATCAAGAGCTACTCAGATTTATGCAGATCGTTGGAAACGTGCAGTGGCCAAAACTCTGTCCCATCTCCCCCGTTATCAAGAACTCATTGAAAAGATTCTAACTTGCTCTCAGTCTGAGGCCACCGAGTTATTTCCACTCATTGCAAACATCCTACTTATGACAGGGTCAAGAGTGAATAATAAGGCATTCTTTCCTTTTCCATTCTACTACGCTAATCTGGGGGCGGCCGAGCTGGGCAAATTTGAAGCTGATCCCACCGAAAAGATTGATGAATCTGGCGACTTAGCCTATGTGCCAAACATAATTCAAGAGTTCAGCCTTATTGACCACTCGGGAAAAGGTGCACAAACCTTTTACAAGAAGGCCTTATCAACTGAATTCGCCTTGAGTTTCAACGGAACATCTGAACAAGCACGGCAGGTTGTGTTCCATGCTACATGGGGGACTCATTGGGAAGACTTGAACCTGCTCCAATTTCTTACTGGCACGGAATTCCAAACAAGGAAGGAGATAGGTGACAACTTTCGAGGAAAGGGCAGTGCAAATGCAAATGTGCGGAAGTTTAAATTAATTAAATTGAATGCATATGCAAAGTTATCGCAGGCGTTGCCCACTGAATTCACGGCTGGGGGACAACAGCAAGTGTGGTTCAAGCCAGTCTTCTTCGGTAAGAGAACCGCCTCCCTAGGAGATTTGTTTAGTAACCACCTGAAGAAAATGAGAACAGGCCCTACAGCTTATAGTGCCCCCACATCCCTGTTCAATTACTATTCAAATTACCGAAATCAGATAGCTTCAAAAGTCCTCAAAGACGGTTCGATCAAAATGGGGATGGTCTCCTGGCGAGCCACTGAGGATGTGTCTTACGAAGCCGATGGTACGGAGTTGAAGGAAATACCAACTGGCGTTCCTAGATTGTTCATGGGACCTGATGAACCTGATGCCATCCAGATGGATCAGGATGCACAGTAATTTTAAGAATTTCATTATCATATAATGTAGGCTTAAGCAATGTACCTTGTACTCGTTTATTATGTTCCTCTTCAATTTTCAGAAACTCAAATGGCGAGCGGTTATTCAGATTTCAGTATAACTCGTTCAGCAGTTACGTTTTTTTGAATATCTTGAGCATGTAAACAGGAGAGGACAAGAACTACCGTTTCGGAACGTGATAATGAGGATTCGTGATTTACTGAATAAAACTCTCAAAACTACTAGTTGCATCGATTCAGAATCGGCCACGGGGGATATCAACATTTCACAGAATATCGAAACTGGAAATCACATCGAGGAAGAATCGGCCGCAAGGAACATCATAATTTCAAGTTTGGAGTATATTTATGATACCGATCCAATATCTGTTGTTAGATTGTTTCATATGTCCTTAGAAGAGATGAAAGCCTCGAACAATCCGATCTTCGTAGATGTAATATATGTGAACTCAAGTGAGGGATATGTGATAAAGGAATTCATGGCAAAATGCGGTAGCGAAATAGCATGGATCATCGTAAAACCAGCGCCAAGTGTCAGACAAAGTGTTACTCGTGATCTAACGAATGAAATCGCATGGGAAGAGGGTTACATTGATGAATGGCAGCTCGGTATGTATACCTCAAGGCTCTTCAAAAAATGACGACATATTTTCGTAAAGGGTCTGAAAAAAGCAAACGTTCTAGTGGATCGACTCTGCATTCCAAGTACATCTATTACATTGTTGGAAGGTAATACTTTTTACTTTGCATTTATGGATTACAAAGCTTATCAGAGAAATTCGTTTTGAATGAGTTAAGTGTTTTTCTTTTGCCTCTGTAATAAAGTTTCAAAATTATTAAATAATTATTTTGTATTCGTACTATACTATCTGAATACATCGTTTTTTCATATTTCAGATTACCCTGAGTTAAAAAGGCTCTGTGTAATCTACGAACCACCTCCCTGCCCGTTTCATAAAAGTCTTGATCCGGACTATGACTGCTCTATGAAGAATTCCCAGGCGTTGTACGATCATCGAAACGTCGTGGACGATTCCTGAATATACTTGCCAACAAGCTAAATCCGAATTACAGCAAGGACCGACTACTACGTCGTATCAGTCTGGATGTTTGGACGATGACTCCCGAACTGAGAGGCATTATATTTTTTTGAAAATCAACTATAAATACGACCGTTCTTAGAGTGTACAACCAGTGTGCAACCAGACTCGGTAACTACAATCTTCAAGCCAGCATACAGACATCACAATGTCCCATCCAACACCCGCTCCAGTGCGCCGGATATTAGTAAATATAGATGATCCAACCAAAGAGATAAAAGAAGTTCGCCGAAACCAGTACACCCCGGACGCCGACTTAAAGAAAAGGGTCATTAGCGGAATCATTCACACCCACATACGATTTTCTAAAGCCTTCAACATCACAGCACACTATGCCAATATATCAGTTATGAATCAAGTCACCTCACATATTCTATCATTGCACCACGCCCTCCGTCAAACAGCGAACCCACGCAAGATTGGTAAAATCAGCACTAAAATCTCAGAAGAATTAAATGTTCACATTGGGGATGCAACCTACAAAGCAACCAAATCTGATTTAATGAAGACGCTCCGGGATGTGATGGCAGCATATAACTGCTATTACAATTTCAATGAGGATGGTACTCCACCTCCCTGGTTTGGTGTGGCTGCTCCATACTTGACATTTATGGCTGCATTCAATTCACGGTTGAATGAAGTCCGAATTGGATGTTCAAGATTCCCAATTGGAAAAGAAGGAAATGACATCAAGGAGGGAACGGTTAGCCAATATGGCTTAAATAACAGTCACCATATTCATCTTGATGGAATAACATATCCCCCTCATCGTCGAGCTTCGCTGGCCCAATCTGTTGGCCCCATTACCCAACTCATAATGCTCCATAGATCAAGAGCTACTCAGATTTATGCAGATCGTTGGAAACGTGCAGTGGCCAAAACTCTGTCCCATCTCCCCCGTTATCAAGAACTCATTGAAAAGATTCTAACTTGCTCTCAGTCTGAGGCCACCGAGTTATTTCCACTCATTGCAAACATCCTACTTATGACAGGGTCAAGAGTGAATAATAAGGCATTCTTTCCTTTTCCATTCTACTACGCTAATCTGGGGGCGGCCGAGCTGGGCAAATTTGAAGCTGATCCCACCGAAAAGATTGATGAATCTGGCGACTTAGCCTATGTGCCAAACATAATTCAAGAGTTCAGCCTTATTGACCACTCGGGAAAAGGTGCACAAACCTTTTACAAGAAGGCCTTATCAACTGAATTCGCCTTGAGTTTCAACGGAACATCTGAACAAGCACGGCAGGTTGTGTTCCATGCTACATGGGGGACTCATTGGGAAGACTTGAACCTGCTCCAATTTCTTACTGGCACGGAATTCCAAACAAGGAAGGAGATAGGTGACAACTTTCGAGGAAAGGGCAGTGCAAATGCAAATGTGCGGAAGTTTAAATTAATTAAATTGAATGCATATGCAAAGTTATCGCAGGCGTTGCCCACTGAATTCACGGCTGGGGGACAACAGCAAGTGTGGTTCAAGCCAGTCTTCTTCGGTAAGAGAACCGCCTCCCTAGGAGATTTGTTTAGTAACCACCTGAAGAAAATGAGAACAGGCCCTACAGCTTATAGTGCCCCCACATCCCTGTTCAATTACTATTCAAATTACCGAAATCAGATAGCTTCAAAAGTCCTCAAAGACGGTTCGATCAAAATGGGGATGGTCTCCTGGCGAGCCACTGAGGATGTGTCTTACGAAGCCGATGGTACGGAGTTGAAGGAAATACCAACTGGCGTTCCTAGATTGTTCATGGGACCTGATGAACCTGATGCCATCCAGATGGATCAGGATGCACAGTAATTTTAAGAATTTCATTATCATATAATGTAGGCTTAAGCAATGTACCTTGTACTCGTTTATTATGTTCCTCTTCAATTTTCAGAAACTCAAATGGCGAGCGGTTATTCAGATTTCAGTATAACTCGTTCAGCAGTTACGTTTTTTTGAATATCTTGAGCATGTAAACAGGAGAGGACAAGAACTACCGTTTCGGAACGTGATAATGAGGATTCGTGATTTACTGAATAAAACTCTCAAAACTACTAGTTGCATCGATTCAGAATCGGCCACGGGGGATATCAACATTTCACAGAATATCGAAACTGGAAATCACATCGAGGAAGAATCGGCCGCAAGGAACATCATAATTTCAAGTTTGGAGTATATTTATGATACCGATCCAATATCTGTTGTTAGATTGTTTCATATGTCCTTAGAAGAGATGAAAGCCTCGAACAATCCGATCTTCGTAGATGTAATATATGTGAACTCAAGTGAGAGATATGTGATAAAGGAATTCATGGCAAAATGCGGTAGCGAAATAGCATGGATCATCGTAAAACCAGCGCCAAGTGTCAGACAAAGTGTTACTCGTGATCTAACGAATGAAATCGCATGGGAAGAGGGTTACATTGATGAATGGCAGCTCGGTATGTATACCTCAAGGCTCTTCAAAAAATGACGACATATTTTCGTAAAGGGTCTGAAAAAAGCAAACGTTCTAGTGGATCGACTCTGCATTCCAAGTACATCTATTACATTGTTGGAAGGTAATACTTTTTACTTTGCATTTATGGATTACAAAGCTTATCAGAGAAATTCTTTTTGAATGAGTTAAGTGTTTTTCTTTTGCCTCTGTAATAAAGTTTCAAAATTATTAAATAATTATTTTGTATTCGTACTATACTATCTGAATACATCGTTTTTTCATATTTCAGATTACCCTGAGTTAAAAAGGCTCTGTGTAATCTACGAACCATCTCCCTGCCCGTTTCATAAAAGTCTTGATCCGGACTATGACTGCTCTATGAAGAATTCCCAGGCGTTGTACGATCATCGAAACGTCGTGGACGATTCCTGAATATACTTGCCAACAAGCTAAATCCGAATTACAGCAAGGACCGACTACTACGTCGTATCAGTCTGGATGTTTGGACGATGACTCCCGAACTGAGAGGCATTATATTTTTTTGAAAATCAACTATAAATACGACCGTTCTTAGAGTGTACAACCAGTGTGCAACCAGACTCGGTAACTACAATCTTCAAGCCAGCATACAGACATCACAATGTCCCATCCAACACCCGCTCCAGTGCGCCGGATATTAGTAAATATAGATGATCCAACCAAAGAGATAAAAGAAGTTCGCCGAAACCAGTACACCCCGGACGCCGACTTAAAGAAAAGGGTCATTAGCGGAATCATTCACACCCACATACGATTTTCTAAAGCCTTCAACATCACAGCACACTATGCCAATATATCAGTTATGAATCAAGTCACCTCACATATTCTATCATTGCACCACGCCCTCCGTCAAACAGCGAACCCACGCAAGATTGGTAAAATCAGCACTAAAATCTCAGAAGAATTAAATGTTCACATTGGGGATGCAACCTACAAAGCAACCAAATCTGATTTAATGAAGACGCTCCGGGATGTGATGGCAGCATATAACTGCTATTACAATTTCAATGAGGATGGTACTCCACCTCCCTGGTTTGGTGTGGCTGCTCCATACTTGACATTTATGGCTGCATTCAATTCACGGTTGAATGAAGTCCGAATTGGATGTTCAAGATTCCCAATTGGAAAAGAAGGAAATGACATCAAGGAGGGAACGGTTAGCCAATATGGCTTAAATAACAGTCACCATATTCATCTTGATGGAATAACATATCCCCCTCATCGTCGAGCTTCGCTGGCCCAATCTGTTGGCCCCATTACCCAACTCATAATGCTCCATAGATCAAGAGCTACTCAGATTTATGCAGATCGTTGGAAACGTGCAGTGGCCAAAACTCTGTCCCATCTCCCCCGTTATCAAGAACTCATTGAAAAGATTCTAACTTGCTCTCAGTCTGAGGCCACCGAGTTATTTCCACTCATTGCAAACATCCTACTTATGACAGGGTCAAGAGTGAATAATAAGGCATTCTTTCCTTTTCCATTCTACTACGCTAATCTGGGGGCGGCCGAGCTGGGCAAATTTGAAGCTGATCCCACCGAAAAGATTGATGAATCTGGCGACTTAGCCTATGTGCCAAACATAATTCAAGAGTTCAGCCTTATTGACCACTCGGGAAAAGGTGCACAAACCTTTTACAAGAAGGCCTTATCAACTGAATTCGCCTTGAGTTTCAACGGAACATCTGAACAAGCACGGCAGGTTGTGTTCCATGCTACATGGGGGACTCATTGGGAAGACTTGAACCTGCTCCAATTTCTTACTGGCACGGAATTCCAAACAAGGAAGGAGATAGGTGACAACTTTCGAGGAAAGGGCAGTGCAAATGCAAATGTGCGGAAGTTTAAATTAATTAAATTGAATGCATATGCAAAGTTATCGCAGGCGTTGCCCACTGAATTCACGGCTGGGGGACAACAGCAAGTGTGGTTCAAGCCAGTCTTCTTCGGTAAGAGAACCGCCTCCCTAGGAGATTTGTTTAGTAACCACCTGAAGAAAATGAGAACAGGCCCTACAGCTTATAGTGCCCCCACATCCCTGTTCAATTACTATTCAAATTACCGAAATCAGATAGCTTCAAAAGTCCTCAAAGACGGTTCGATCAAAATGGGGATGGTCTCCTGGCGAGCCACTGAGGATGTGTCTTACGAAGCCGATGGTACGGAGTTGAAGGAAATACCAACTGGCGTTCCTAGATTGTTCATGGGACCTGATGAACCTGATGCCATCCAGATGGATCAGGATGCACAGTAATTTTAAGAATTTCATTATCATATAATGTAGGCTTAAGCAATGTACCTTGTACTCGTTTATTATGTTCCTCTTCAATTTTCAGAAACTCAAATGGCGAGCGGTTATTCAGATTTCAGTATAACTCGTTCAGCAGTTACGTTTTTTTGAATATCTTGAGCATGTAAACAGGAGAGGACAAGAACTACCGTTTCGGAACGTGATAATGAGGATTCGTGATTTACTGAATAAAACTCTCAAAACTACTAGTTGCATCGATTCAGAATCGGCCACGGGGGATATCAACATTTCACAGAATATCGAAACTGGAAATCACATCGAGGAAGAATCGGCCGCAAGGAACATCATAATTTCAAGTTTGGAGTATATTTATGATACCGATCCAATATCTGTTGTTAGATTGTTTCATATGTCCTTAGAAGAGATGAAAGCCTCGAACAATCCGATCTTCGTAGATGTAATATATGTGAACTCAAGTGAGAGATATGTGATAAAGGAATTCATGGCAAAATGCGGTAGCGAAATAGCATGGATCATCGTAAAACCAGCGCCAAGTGTCAGACAAAGTGTTACTCGTGATCTAACGAATGAAATCGCATGGGAAGAGGGTTACATTGATGAATGGCAGCTCGGTATGTATACCTCAAGGCTCTTCAAAAAATGACGACATATTTTCGTAAAGGGTCTGAAAAAAGCAAACGTTCTAGTGGATCGACTCTGCATTCCAAGTACATCTATTACATTGTTGGAAGGTAATACTTTTTACTTTGCATTTATGGATTACAAAGCTTATCAGAGAAATTCTTTTTGAATGAGTTAAGTGTTTTTCTTTTGCCTCTGTAATAAAGTTTCAAAATTATTAAATAATTATTTTGTATTCGTACTATACTATCTGAATACATCGTTTTTTCATATTTCAGATTACCCTGAGTTAAAAAGGCTCTGTGTAATCTACGAACCATCTCCCTGCCCGTTTCATAAAAGTCTTGATCCGGACTATGACTGCTCTATGAAGAATTCCCAGGCGTTGTACGATCATCGAAACGTCGTGGACGATTCCTGAATATACTTGCCAACAAGCTAAATCCGAATTACAGCAAGGACCGACTACTACGTCGTATCAGTCTGGATGTTTGGACGATGACTCCCGAACTGAGAGGCATTATATTTTTTTGAAAATCAACTATAAATACGACCGTTCTTAGAGTGTACAACCAGTGTGCAACCAGACTCGGTAACTACAATCTTCAAGCCAGCATACAGACATCACAATGTCCCATCCAACACCCGCTCCAGTGCGCCGGATATTAGTAAATATAGATGATCCAACCAAAGAGATAAAAGAAGTTCGCCGAAACCAGTACACCCCGGACGCCGACTTAAAGAAAAGGGTCATTAGCGGAATCATTCACACCCACATACGATTTTCTAAAGCCTTCAACATCACAGCACACTATGCCAATATATCAGTTATGAATCAAGTCACCTCACATATTCTATCATTGCACCACGCCCTCCGTCAAACAGCGAACCCACGCAAGATTGGTAAAATCAGCACTAAAATCTCAGAAGAATTAAATGTTCACATTGGGGATGCAACCTACAAAGCAACCAAATCTGATTTAATGAAGACGCTCCGGGATGTGATGGCAGCATATAACTGCTATTACAATTTCAATGAGGATGGTACTCCACCTCCCTGGTTTGGTGTGGCTGCTCCATACTTGACATTTATGGCTGCATTCAATTCACGGTTGAATGAAGTCCGAATTGGATGTTCAAGATTCCCAATTGGAAAAGAAGGAAATGACATCAAGGAGGGAACGGTTAGCCAATATGGCTTAAATAACAGTCACCATATTCATCTTGATGGAATAACATATCCCCCTCATCGTCGAGCTTCGCTGGCCCAATCTGTTGGCCCCATTACCCAACTCATAATGCTCCATAGATCAAGAGCTACTCAGATTTATGCAGATCGTTGGAAACGTGCAGTGGCCAAAACTCTGTCCCATCTCCCCCGTTATCAAGAACTCATTGAAAAGATTCTAACTTGCTCTCAGTCTGAGGCCACCGAGTTATTTCCACTCATTGCAAACATCCTACTTATGACAGGGTCAAGAGTGAATAATAAGGCATTCTTTCCTTTTCCATTCTACTACGCTAATCTGGGGGCGGCCGAGCTGGGCAAATTTGAAGCTGATCCCACCGAAAAGATTGATGAATCTGGCGACTTAGCCTATGTGCCAAACATAATTCAAGAGTTCAGCCTTATTGACCACTCGGGAAAAGGTGCACAAACCTTTTACAAGAAGGCCTTATCAACTGAATTCGCCTTGAGTTTCAACGGAACATCTGAACAAGCACGGCAGGTTGTGTTCCATGCTACATGGGGGACTCATTGGGAAGACTTGAACCTGCTCCAATTTCTTACTGGCACGGAATTCCAAACAAGGAAGGAGATAGGTGACAACTTTCGAGGAAAGGGCAGTGCAAATGCAAATGTGCGGAAGTTTAAATTAATTAAATTGAATGCATATGCAAAGTTATCGCAGGCGTTGCCCACTGAATTCACGGCTGGGGGACAACAGCAAGTGTGGTTCAAGCCAGTCTTCTTCGGTAAGAGAACCGCCTCCCTAGGAGATTTGTTTAGTAACCACCTGAAGAAAATGAGAACAGGCCCTACAGCTTATAGTGCCCCCACATCCCTGTTCAATTACTATTCAAATTACCGAAATCAGATAGCTTCAAAAGTCCTCAAAGACGGTTCGATCAAAATGGGGATGGTCTCCTGGCGAGCCACTGAGGATGTGTCTTACGAAGCCGATGGTACGGAGTTGAAGGAAATACCAACTGGCGTTCCTAGATTGTTCATGGGACCTGATGAACCTGATGCCATCCAGATGGATCAGGATGCACAGTAATTTTAAGAATTTCATTATCATATAATGTAGGCTTAAGCAATGTACCTTGTACTCGTTTATTATGTTCCTCTTCAATTTTCAGAAACTCAAATGGCGAGCGGTTATTCAGATTTCAGTATAACTCGTTCAGCAGTTACGTTTTTTTGAATATCTTGAGCATGTAAACAGGAGAGGACAAGAACTACCGTTTCGGAACGTGATAATGAGGATTCGTGATTTACTGAATAAAACTCTCAAAACTACTAGTTGCATCGATTCAGAATCGGCCACGGGGGATATCAACATTTCACAGAATATCGAAACTGGAAATCACATCGAGGAAGAATCGGCCGCAAGGAACATCATAATTTCAAGTTTGGAGTATATTTATGATACCGATCCAATATCTGTTGTTAGATTGTTTCATATGTCCTTAGAAGAGATGAAAGCCTCGAACAATCCGATCTTCGTAGATGTAATATATGTGAACTCAAGTGAGAGATATGTGATAAAGGAATTCATGGCAAAATGCGGTAGCGAAATAGCATGGATCATCGTAAAACCAGCGCCAAGTGTCAGACAAAGTGTTACTCGTGATCTAACGAATGAAATCGCATGGGAAGAGGGTTACATTGATGAATGGCAGCTCGGTATGTATACCTCAAGGCTCTTCAAAAAATGACGACATATTTTCGTAAAGGGTCTGAAAAAAGCAAACGTTCTAGTGGATCGACTCTGCATTCCAAGTACATCTATTACATTGTTGGAAGGTAATACTTTTTACTTTGCATTTATGGATTACAAAGCTTATCAGAGAAATTCTTTTTGAATGAGTTAAGTGTTTTTCTTTTGCCTCTGTAATAAAGTTTCAAAATTATTAAATAATTATTTTGTATTCGTACTATACTATCTGAATACATCGTTTTTTCATATTTCAGATTACCCTGAGTTAAAAAGGCTCTGTGTAATCTACGAACCATCTCCCTGCCCGTTTCATAAAAGTCTTGATCCGGACTATGACTGCTCTATGAAGAATTCCCAGGCGTTGTACGATCATCGAAACGTCGTGGACGATTCCTGAATATACTTGCCAACAAGCTAAATCCGAATTACAGCAAGGACCGACTACTACGTCGTATCAGTCTGGATGTTTGGACGATGACTCCCGAACTGAGAGGCATTATATTTTTTTGAAAATCAACTATAAATACGACCGTTCTTAGAGTGTACAACCAGTGTGCAACCAGACTCGGTAACTACAATCTTCAAGCCAGCATACAGACATCACAATGTCCCATCCAACACCCGCTCCAGTGCGCCGGATATTAGTAAATATAGATGATCCAACCAAAGAGATAAAAGAAGTTCGCCGAAACCAGTACACCCCGGACGCCGACTTAAAGAAAAGGGTCATTAGCGGAATCATTCACACCCACATACGATTTTCTAAAGCCTTCAACATCACAGCACACTATGCCAATATATCAGTTATGAATCAAGTCACCTCACATATTCTATCATTGCACCACGCCCTCCGTCAAACAGCGAACCCACGCAAGATTGGTAAAATCAGCACTAAAATCTCAGAAGAATTAAATGTTCACATTGGGGATGCAACCTACAAAGCAACCAAATCTGATTTAATGAAGACGCTCCGGGATGTGATGGCAGCATATAACTGCTATTACAATTTCAATGAGGATGGTACTCCACCTCCCTGGTTTGGTGTGGCTGCTCCATACTTGACATTTATGGCTGCATTCAATTCACGGTTGAATGAAGTCCGAATTGGATGTTCAAGATTCCCAATTGGAAAAGAAGGAAATGACATCAAGGAGGGAACGGTTAGCCAATATGGCTTAAATAACAGTCACCATATTCATCTTGATGGAATAACATATCCCCCTCATCGTCGAGCTTCGCTGGCCCAATCTGTTGGCCCCATTACCCAACTCATAATGCTCCATAGATCAAGAGCTACTCAGATTTATGCAGATCGTTGGAAACGTGCAGTGGCCAAAACTCTGTCCCATCTCCCCCGTTATCAAGAACTCATTGAAAAGATTCTAACTTGCTCTCAGTCTGAGGCCACCGAGTTATTTCCACTCATTGCAAACATCCTACTTATGACAGGGTCAAGAGTGAATAATAAGGCATTCTTTCCTTTTCCATTCTACTACGCTAATCTGGGGGCGGCCGAGCTGGGCAAATTTGAAGCTGATCCCACCGAAAAGATTGATGAATCTGGCGACTTAGCCTATGTGCCAAACATAATTCAAGAGTTCAGCCTTATTGACCACTCGGGAAAAGGTGCACAAACCTTTTACAAGAAGGCCTTATCAACTGAATTCGCCTTGAGTTTCAACGGAACATCTGAACAAGCACGGCAGGTTGTGTTCCATGCTACATGGGGGACTCATTGGGAAGACTTGAACCTGCTCCAATTTCTTACTGGCACGGAATTCCAAACAAGGAAGGAGATAGGTGACAACTTTCGAGGAAAGGGCAGTGCAAATGCAAATGTGCGGAAGTTTAAATTAATTAAATTGAATGCATATGCAAAGTTATCGCAGGCGTTGCCCACTGAATTCACGGCTGGGGGACAACAGCAAGTGTGGTTCAAGCCAGTCTTCTTCGGTAAGAGAACCGCCTCCCTAGGAGATTTGTTTAGTAACCACCTGAAGAAAATGAGAACAGGCCCTACAGCTTATAGTGCCCCCACATCCCTGTTCAATTACTATTCAAATTACCGAAATCAGATAGCTTCAAAAGTCCTCAAAGACGGTTCGATCAAAATGGGGATGGTCTCCTGGCGAGCCACTGAGGATGTGTCTTACGAAGCCGATGGTACGGAGTTGAAGGAAATACCAACTGGCGTTCCTAGATTGTTCATGGGACCTGATGAACCTGATGCCATCCAGATGGATCAGGATGCACAGTAATTTTAAGAATTTCATTATCATATAATGTAGGCTTAAGCAATGTACCTTGTACTCGTTTATTATGTTCCTCTTCAATTTTCAGAAACTCAAATGGCGAGCGGTTATTCAGATTTCAGTATAACTCGTTCAGCAGTTACGTTTTTTTGAATATCTTGAGCATGTAAACAGGAGAGGACAAGAACTACCGTTTCGGAACGTGATGATGAGGATTCGTGATTTACTGAATAAAACTCTCAAAACTACTAGTTGCATCGATTCAGAATCGGCCACGGGGGATATCAACATTTCACAGAATATCGAAACTGGAAATCACATCGAGGAAGAATCGGCCGCAAGGAACATCAAAATTTCAAGTTTGGAGTATATTTATGATACCGATCCAATATCTGTTGTTAGATTGTTTCATATGTCCTTAGAAGAGATGAAAGCCTCGAACAATCCGATCTTCGTAGATGTAATATATGTGAACTCAAGTGAGGGATATGTGATAAAGGAATTCATGGCAAAATGCGGTAGCGAAATAGCATGGATCATCGTAAAACCAGCGCCAAGTGTCAGACAAAGTGTTACTCGTGATCTAACGAATGAAATCGCATGGGAAGAGGGTTACATTGATGAATGGCAGCTCGGTATGTATACCTCAAGGCTCTTCAAAAAATGACGACATATTTTCGTAAAGGGTCTGAAAAAAGCAAACGTTCTAGTGGATCGACTCTGCATTCCAAGTACATCTATTACATTGTTGGAAGGTAATACTTTTTACTTTGCATTTATGGATTACAAAGCTTATCAGAGAAATTCTTTTTGAATGAGTTAAGTGTTTTTCTTTTGCCTCTGTAATAAAGTTTCAAAATTATTAAATAATTATTTTGTATTCGTACTATACTATCTGAATACATCGTTTTTTCATATTTCAGATTACCCTGAGTTAAAAAGGCTCTGTGTAATCTACGAACCACCTCCCTGCCCGTTTCATAAAAGTCTTGATCCGGACTATGACTGCTCTATGAAGAATTCCCAGGCGTTGTACGATCATCGAAACGTCGTGGACGATTCCTGAATATACTTGCCAACAAGCTAAATCCGAATTACAGCAAGGACCGACTACTACGTCGTATCAGTCTGGATGTTTGGACGATGACTCCCGAACTGAGAGGCATTATATTTTTTTGAAAATCAACTATAAATACGACCGTTCTTAGAGTGTACAACCAGTGTGCAACCAGACTCGGTAACTACAATCTTCAAGCCAGCATACAGACATCACAATGTCCCATCCAACACCCGCTCCAGTGCGCCGGATATTAGTAAATATAGATGATCCAACCAAAGAGATAAAAGAAGTTCGCCGAAACCAGTACACCCCGGACGCCGACTTAAAGAAAAGGGTCATTAGCGGAATCATTCACACCCACATACGATTTTCTAAAGCCTTCAACATCACAGCACACTATGCCAATATATCAGTTATGAATCAAGTCACCTCACATATTCTATCATTACACCACGCCCTCCGTCAAACAGCGAACCCACGCAAGATTGGTAAAATCAGCACTAAAATCTCAGAAGAATTAAATGTTCACATTGGGGATGCAACCTACAAAGCAACCAAATCTGATTTAATGAAGACGCTCCGGGATGTGATGGCAGCATATAACTGCTATTACAATTTCAATGAGGATGGTACTCCACCTCCCTGGTTTGGTGTGGCTGCTCCATACTTGACATTTATGGCTGCATTCAATTCACGGTTGAATGAAGTCCGAATTGGATGTTCAAGATTCCCAATTGGAAAAGAAGGAAATGACATCAAGGAGGGAACGGTTAGCCAATATAGCTTAAATAACAGTCACCATATTCATCTTGATGGAATAACATATCCCCCTCATCGTCGAGCTTCGCTGGCCCAATCTGTTGGCCCCATTATCCAACTCATAATGCTCCATAGATCAAGAGCTACTCAGATTTATGCAGATCGTTGGAAACGTGCAGTGGCCAAAACTCTGTCCCATCTCCCCCGTTATCAAGAACTCATTGAAAAGATTCTAACTTGCTCTCAGTCTGAGGCCACCGAGTCATTTCCACTCATTGCAAACATCCTACTTATGACAGGGTCAAGAGTGAATAATAAGGCATTCTTTCCTTTTCCATTCTACTACGCTAATCTGGGGGCGGCCGAGCTGGGCAAATTTGAAGCTGATCCCACCGAAAAGATTGATGAATCTGGCGACTTAGCCTATGTGCCAAACATAATTCAAGAGTTCAGCCTTATTGACCACTCGGGAAAAGGTGCACAAACCTTTTACAAGAAGGCCTTATCAACTGAATTCGCCTTGAGTTTCAACGGAACATCTGAACAAGCACGGCAGGTTGTGTTCCATGCTACATGGGGGACTCATTGGGAAGACTTGAACCTGCTCCAATTTCTTACTGGCACGGAATTCCAAACAAGGAAGGAGATAGGTGACAACTTTCGAGGAAAGGGCAGTGCAAATGCAATATGTCATCATATATTGTGTTGTGTTGTTCACTTAGTTGTTATTATAAGCAGTGGAAAGTGAAGTGAGAGTGTGGGCGAGAATTATGTTGGTTTTTTTTTTTTTTTTTTTTTTTTTTTTTGTGAACGGTATGTTATTTTGACGAAGTGAAGAGTTGTGTTGTAAACGCATGTCGTTTCCAAAAGTGAATTATTCAATTAAAACTAGAAGTCAGTCGAGGCTAGAGGGTGTAGATGATCCGTCAGAAGAGTTATCCCGAGGTCCTGAGGATGCAGAAGAGGTTGAGGAGTACGCTTAGCAGGTGAACTTAGGTTGACGACGGGATCGCCAAGTAGCAGCTTTATCACGGTTCTTGAGGGGAGTGATCAGTGTAGTGGTGACTCGGAAGACTGGGAACAAGACGAGGATATAGGAGACAGCACGGCGGAACAGAGAGGTCTAGTTATCACACCAGGGAAATTTCGAGGAGGATTGGAGGAAAATGTGTCAGAATACTTGACTCAGTTTGAAAGGGTGGTCAAGGCTAACAATAGGAATGACGATATGAAGATGGAGATTCTACCGTGCTACCTAGAGGACGCGCCTTTGAAGTGGTATGAAAATCTGGAAGGCAGATTGGGAGCAGAAGTGACCTGGAATGAGATCAAGAAGGTATGAAGGAGACATTTCAAGGGATTGCTTGGGAAGAGCAAGTGGAGTTTATGTTGAGAATGAGGATGCAGGGAGAGAGTGAGCCAGTTGAGATGTACGTACAAGACGTAATTAATCTGTGTGCGAAGGTGGACAGGGATATGGCCGAAAGAAGCAAGATTAAACATGTACTTCGAGGTCTCCGACCGACACTCCTGGAGAAGGTCATGGTCATGAAGAATGACACATTAGCTTAACTGCTTGCAAATATAAGGAAGATTGAGACTGCACGCGACATGGCAGGACAACGAGTGGACCATCTCATGGCCGAACCTAGCAGAGGACCAATACAGAGGCCAGCAATGGGACGTGATGAACCTAGAGCTTCTACAAGTTTACTGGAAAACAAGATAGAAAACCTCACTTCAGAATTCACCTAGCTTGGTATGCGGTTACTGGAGCAGTACCAGCCAAGGACAGGAGGCAGAGTTCCAGAGGCGCGGCTGACGCACGGACGGCTGACGGCAGTCATATGCTATCAGTGTGGTCAGACCGGCCACTATGCAGTAGCGTGTCAATCCAAGAATCAGAGAAACGAGGAAGGGGGTCACTAGGTAGGGGAGCTAGTGGTCCTCAGAGAACTATCTCCCAGACAAGTAGTTCTGGAAGAGGAAGGACTTCCCTGACACGACTAGCTACTTTATGTGAAGCCCATGAACAACAATAATGGCACAATACTTGGAAACAGCATAATAGAACTGGATACAGACGATTCCCAAATTACCATGGGAGGACAAAAGAGACACGTGAAAACGAACATCAAGATCTCTTAGGAAGGTGTGCCACAGATACCAATACCATCCGGACATGTCGAGTTTTAGAAATAATGGCCTCCCTAAATCAAACGAAAAGACCTGTCATCATTGACACGGGAGCCTGTGTCAGCTGTAGGTCAGGTTAGGTCAATACCAGAATTTATTGGATCAATCCAAGGTAACAATAAGGCCAGTACAAGGAGTTAACATGAAAACAGCCAATGATGAACCTGTCCAGATTATCGGCCGAACAAACATAACACTGGAAATAAGCAATTGTGTTCTACGTTTTCCAGTCTTTGTGGCCAAAGGGGTGAGTAACTGTTGTATTCTAGGGAATGACTTCCACTTAAAGTTCAAGACGGAAATAAATTTCTCAAAGAAAACGGTGAAGTTCCTTAACAGCAGTGGCAGGAGGATAGTTTCAGAATTTCATGGCAAGGAGAAGGATGCAAAATATTTGCGGCCACCCCCAGATTGAACCTGGTTAAATCAAATAGAGTTCGAGGAGATACAATGTCCCCAAGTGAAGGTGATTAGTGTCGATTGTTCTAAGGTCCCACCTCGGAGTCACCGTTTGTTAAAAATCAAATTTGAGGGCTCACCGCCACCTCTTGGAGTCATGGACCCTAGACACGAAGTGTTTCGTGACAAGTCTATGATCATACCCTATAGCTTAACAAAGAGCCCTATGCCAGAAGAAGTTGTCATAGTGAATCTAACAGGAGAGACTAAGTACGTGAAGGAAGGTGAGGTTTTAGGCGAAGTCCATGAGGTGCAAGAAATACGGGTAGAAGAGGAGAAACTCATGAAATTTGAACAGAAAATAGAAGAGGGTCAAGGGCAACATATTGATGATACCAAGCTGAACATAAATCGTAGCCTGGTTGGAGAGAACAGAGATAGGCTGGTATCCTTATTAGCAGAGTAAAAAGACAGGTTTGCCTGGGAAAAAGACCAGGTTGGCAGAACAAATATGTGCAAAATGGCCATTCTCTTGGTATTCCTTTTCAAAAGGTAAAAAGAAGAATCGACAGGTGGACCTCTGAGGAACACGATAGCAGATGGAGGACCGAGTCCGGGCTCAGACAGTCTTCGTGCACTTATTCAAGGACCGGATTGCAGGTACAGCAGATCTGCTGAGCTGTAACCGGGCCAAGGTGAGAGCAGTTACGGGAATGCTGACCGGACATAATCTTCTTCACAGACATAGGAAGATAATGAGCCTAACAGGAGACTCCACATGTAGGCTTTGTAAGGAGGATGAGGAGAGCTCCATACTTATCTTTTGTCATTGCGGAGCTCTCTCATCTCTTATGCATAGGACTCTGGGTGCCGCTTTTCTGGAACCAGAGGATATTAGAAGGGCTACACTCGGGAAGATCATGTCCTTCATAAGGGGACTGGTCTCTTGTGACACTGTCATCAGGCTCAGGGCGCAAAGGGCCATGGAGTCTAGGCGCAGTGGACTTGGTGACAGGACCACAACCTGGTGAATCTAATCTAATCTGATATGTTACTTGAGGAACTCATTTTTTTTAACTTTTATAACCATGTTCCTCTTGCAGAATTTCTTCTCACTAAGATATATATATATATATAAACACATGTAGCACTCAGTACAGATGGGGTTAACAACCCAAAACAAAAATAAAAAATCGAGAGGCTGTGTTGGCACTTGAACATGATATTGGTTCAAGTGATTCTTTGGAGAAGAGAAAATTTTCTTCATGCATATCAACCCATGAAGAGAACCCTCAGAATTTTAACTATTACCATTCATAACCTGATATTAAAAAAAGGAGATGATGTATTTGACCAGCTGTCATTTTACTCAGAATAACTACTCTATGGTATTCAGTAGTAATGAAAGGAAAGCAGCGTACCTGATAAACTTGGCAGACTGGTACACTGTAGATAGACACAATCACATAACAAAGAATTGAATAGTGAAATATTTCTGGGCCACTAGCCCCTTCTTCAGTCACTAAACAACCTATACTTGTAGTAGTTTACTTTATATCGCAAAAATAAAGAAAAATGGACATGCCACACTTCAGCACTTATACAGAAGATTATTGCTGATACAGACCAACAACACTGCCTATACAAACACCAGTGGGTTAAGCCAGAAGACCTGTAATGACCACCAACTCTCTCAGCAAAATGGCCATGCACAGTTTTCATAAGATGTTTGACATGATACAAAAAACTGGTTGGCAGAGTTGAACAAACGAAGCAAGGCGGAAGGCTGAAAAAACCTGAAGTGACTATCCAAATACTCCCTCCCGTGCAAGATTTGTTTAAATTCAAGAACAAGAAAAATCAATAGTTTGATCACTTTTACAAAACATTTTAAATATTTTACATGGTAAATCAATTACTAAGATTTAGCCTTAAACATTATACATTTTACCTGACATTAAGATTTTAGCTGATCTTGAATTTCAGAAAAAATAAAACTTATAACATAATGTAGTAAAAGAGCAGATTAAAAAAAAAAATTAAATTTTAAACTTTGACATCAAACTCGTTAGGTGATGTCATTTAAAACAAATACCTCACTTATTTTTCTTAATAAGTAATAATTTTGATACCGGTACCCTGAACATTTTTCCTATTTAGTAAAATCTAGGTTAAGGAATGCAGGGTATAGCAACCCCAACCACATACAAAATGTTAGGGGAGGATCCAAGTGTTATTTCCCCAACAGGTAGATCAAAGAGTGAAGTTCCTCCCACTTCAACAATATAGTTTTTCCTATTGGGGCCATACTTACAATGTTTAAAAGACTAAACTCCCTGGATTTAAAAAAAAAATTGAGGCATCAAATTGTACATCACTTTATACAACTTGATGCGACTCTGCTACAACAAAACAAAACAGATGTGTTAAGAATTTAACTGACTTTCTTAAGTTGTCAGTAAATTTAAGTAATTGCGACCTAATTCAAACTTCAAATAGTTGTCATCTCCAATCCAGTTGTCTAAAGGAGGTTGGGTTTCAAGCATTGTAACCTACTAAACTCCACTTATGATTTTATGTAAACTTTCTTTAAATGAAGGTTAGATGATTTAAACTCCATTCAATATTGATGTATCAGTCATAATATTAGAATAAAAACTTGTAACAGTCCAGTTACAATGCATTAAATAACTTTGGCTTAATTTCTTTTGGCTAATAGTTTGTAAAATTTATCGTTATTTAATCATTATATCTTTACACATCTTTCTCTTGGTATCTTGACAATATTTTTCTTTCTAATATGAGATGAGCTTGTATAATTTTTCATTTGGCATTGCTTCAGTCTGTTTCCTTTTTGATCCTGCTAAATGATCAAATCTAGTTCATTGTCCATCAAGTTTATCAACCACAGAACTAAACCATATCTCAGAAGCAGATTTAATTCCATCTTGAATTTTTACTTTCTTTCCAGTATGGTTGAGTTAGGATAATTCAGTTGAGGTCCTCTTGTTCATTCTGAAAAGAAAAATAAATATATAATATATAAAAAAACAATCAATCAACATTTGTTTCCTAAAAAATGAATCAGCAAATTAAAAATTTTTATTAACATATAAGACCTAATGTAATTACAAGTAATTAATTTTAGTTAGGACTACAGTTGATATATGTTTAGTGAAATACAAATTATAGTAATACATTTTTTTCTTCACAGCTATACTTATGTTAAGCATTGTTATACTTTTAACTACAGGGTGGAGCGCGGTAATTTGCTTTTTTGCCCTGCATGCTGTGACGGCACTGTCGGTCGAAGAGAGGGGAGAGTGGGCGTGGCTTACAGTGTCTGACGGGAGATTTGTATTCATCCGACTTTCAGTTGCCATCATGCAGTGGACACGTGAGGAGAGGTCATTTTGTGTAGAAGCGTATTTTTCAAATGCCCACTCGATCATTGCAGTGCAGCGTGCTTTTCGTTTACGATTCGCTGTTCCTCCACGCGGACTTGTTCCTGGACGGCAATCAATTGTAAATTGGGTGAATGCATTCAGAACAGCAGGGAATGTGTCATGTCTACGAAGGGGACCTGAGAGAAGGATTACAACACCACAAAACATCGAGAGAGTTAGAGCAGCAGTACTGCAATCTCCGAAACGCTCTGCTCGGAAGCAATCATTTGCTCTTGGCATTTCAAGACGTTCTCTCCACCGTATTCTTCATGATGAACTGAATTTTCACCCGTATAAAATGTGCGTGGTCCAACAATTGTCAACTCGGGACTATTTGACTCGGCGGACCTCTTGTGAAGACATTTTAGCAACTGTACCCCGTGACGCAAATGTGTTTTTTTCTGATGAGGCACATTTTCACCTCAGTGGGTGTGTAAACAAACAAAATATGCGTTACTGGAGTGAAACAAACCCCAGAGAAGTTCACGAGAGACCTCTGCATTCGGACCGCGTCACTGTGTGGTGCGCCATATCACGAGTAGGCATCATTGGTCCTTACTTTTTTTCAGGATAACGGTCGTGCCATAACTGTGAACTCCGAACGGTACTTGTCTATGATACAGGATTATTTTCAGCCGGCTCTTGAGGCAATGGAACTAGAGGATACATGGTTCCAACAGGATGGTGCCACTGCACACACAGCGAGGGTTACCATGAATTGTTTGAGGCAAATGTTTCCTGGACGGCTTATCTCTTTGAGAGGTGATGTGAACTGGCCAGCACGCTCACCAGATTTAGCTCCATGTGATTTTTTCCTTTGGGGTTACCTGAAGTCTAAGGTGTATATCAACCGCCCCAACACCTTGGAAGACCTAAGGAACAATATTGAAGCTGAAATTGGCAGAATACCAGTGGAAATGCTTGTTAGAGTTCATGAAAACTTCAGAAAACGTATGCAGCAGTGTGTGGATAGCGAAGGTCGACATTTGCCAGATACACTATTTAAAACAATGTAATTTAAAAATTCCATTACTGTTCAGTATAATTGAAATATGAAATAAATTTTTCTAATGATCATAATTTTTTTATTTCATTCCCAAATCAGCAAATTACCGCGCTCCACCCTGTATTAGTATTTAATATCTTCATTACAATAATCTTTTATTTTATAATCATTTTTATCTAAGCCCTGTATAGTATGATTTAACATTTATTTTAGTTATTATTATATCTGGCAACAATTTAATATATGTCAATACAATGCTTTTGTAGAAAGGTTGATTTATAGAAAAAAATTGGTTACAATATGATTTTTTGTTGATTAGCACATTTAATTTTATAATCTGAAATGGTTTCTTCTTTTTAAAATGATCCTATGAACTCTCCACTCCTGCTTTTCAATGTACGATCGGATCATCGTGTTTTAGTATTGATAACTTCAATTCAGTTACGTTATTATTGATTGATAATAGTTGCCTCTGGAAAGTGTATTGTTTGTAGTAACGGATCAGAGAAAATACTACTTAAAAAGCTTTAACACATTATTTATGATATAATCCAGGACGTTCTGTGATGTATACGTCTACAACCAACTGAAATATTGGTTAATTTTTCAGTCCAGTACAGTCTGACATCTTTTGCTAGTTGGTCAAGCAGGTTATCGGAATTCAGCCAGGGTAAGTTATTATACTAAACAGTATAAGACTTCAGGCTAGCCTAGGTGTCAAAGAAAGTCTCTATTTCAGGAAAGGACCCGTCCTGCTTGTGGGGTATAAAGAAAAGAAGACGAGGAAACCAGTGTATCTCATAACCACCGGTTGCCATGCACAGGATGAAGTCATAAGAAGTAAAAGTGGCAAGCAGGTCCTAAAGCCTACACTCATCCATAAATATAATCAGTTTATGGGTGGTGTAGAACTAAAAGATTAGTCAATATACCATCACACATGCAGCAGAGCGACCCAGCGTTATTGGAATAAAATATTCTATAACCTTTTGGATAAAGCACTTTTTGATTCATATATTTTGTATTCTAATAACAATGACAAGCCAATTCCAATGAAAAAATATATGAAACAGTTAGTCATGGCATTGGCCAAGGACAGTGATCCTGCTACACCAATAGTTCAGGCTGATGAGAATGAAGAAAAACATGAACAAGGACATCTTCCGAGAAACCAAACAAGAGTTTGCCCTGTTTGTGGTAAGAGAAGCCATTGGTGGTGTGCAGCATATAACTGTGGTGTGCATCCTAAGTGTTACTCAAAACTTTCACACTTCAAGAGGGCTTTGAGGGGTGTGAAGAGGCCAAGTCAACAAGCTGTAGGCAGTGACTCCGAGTAAACTTTACAGTTTTCATATCTAATGTACATATTGTATATAGTATTTTTGTGTTTTTACATTCAAAGACAGTAGCAGTTATCATTGGGCAGAATACATACAGGATAATGGCTTCGGCACAGGATTTATCTCTAAGGTAATTTTTATAATCACTATCTGCATGCTTTCAGTATTTTTGTTGCCAAACAACGGTTTGATTTGTAATAATCTATAAAATTATTCACCTAACATAGAATAATTTAACTATATATTTTTGTGTTCAGTATAAAATTGTGCATAATTTGGCTATCTTATAATTGGTAACATTTTATAAACTAAAAAAATACCACCAAATTTATATTTTACTTTTTTTTCATTTATATTTTTATTTTCCATAAGCAAATATTTACAAATAAAAATGTTTTATTTTTTTTACTTGTAGCTTTATTCTACAAGTCTTTACAAAGAAAATTATATGAGTCCCATTACCATAGTGCAATTAACCCTTAAGGTCCCGAGGTTCGTATATACGAACCTGAAAAGTATCTGCAAGAAATCCCGGCGTTCGTATATACGGACCTGAAGGGTATCTGCAAGAAATCCTGACGTCCGTATATACGAACCTTCGCAAATATTTTTTTTTCTAATATTAAATTATGATAAAATTACACATGTTTTATACTAAGCTGACCGTAAAGAATCATAGTTTATGTATAAATTATTTCTGAACTTTATGTAGCACGCTGAATTACTTTATAACCTATAATCTAAGGTTATGCAAACTGAGCATTGCAATTCGCGTCGATCTCTATGGCGGTCAGCTGACAGCTTGACAACTGACACCTCAGTTTACTGTTGCATCATTCATTGTATACTGTTATTTCACGTAATATGTTGAGAACGAAGTGAAGTAATAAAATGAAGCGTGCTCATTCTCCAATTAGTGAAAATACAGTTCGGCGTTTAGTGGAAAATGATAGTTTTAGTGATGATTTGTCTGAAATTGATTCAGATAGTGATATAACTAAAACCAGCTCATACGTTGATGATGCCGATGAGGACCCTAACTACGACCCAGTAAGTGATATAAATAGACCCTCTACATAACAAGTACTAGGCCTCATTTAGAACATTATTTATCGAGTGATTCAGATGACAATAGGGCAAGTTCAACTGTAAATGCTAGTTGTAGGCCTATCAGACAACAGTCAGACCTAGGCCCCAAGGTAGGCCTAGTAGAAATGTTATTATTAGCAACAGTAGTGATGAAGAAAATAGTAATGATGATAGTGATGAGTGGGATGATGTCAATGAGGATAATGACGTGGATTTTACACATGGGTTTTCATTTCAGGAACTTTCTGGTGTGAAACATGGTCCACCCTGTAACTCTCTAGCTATAGCATATTTTAGGCTATTCTTTACACTTAATTTATTAGAAATGTTTACTAAATACACTAACATGTATGCTGAGAAAGCAATTGCTGCTTACAACTCACTAAAAGGACCTAATGAAAGCATTCGGTTATGGCAGCGAGTCACTGTTGCCGAAATAAAAGCCTTTATAGCCATACTTATAAACATGGGCAGTGGCGTAGCGAAGGGGGGGGGGGTCTGGGGGGTCCGGACCCCCCCTGAAATATTAAGACATATTAAAAAATAACTAAGCATGGAGCAGGGGAAAGAAAGGAGATTACTCTTTTCTTTATCTTTATCATTACTCTTGTCTACGAACATTAAATTATCATACCATTGTTAAAAAAATGTTTGTCGTTTTGTTTAAGTTTAAATCATAAATTATCAAACGATCCGTTTGGGCTCGGCCGCTCGGGTAGTGTAGTGTAATGGCGGTATTGTATAGCTGGCCGAGTTACGACTATGGACTGTCACAGTAAGTCTAGTTCGCACGCCAGCCGCTAGTGGTAACACGGATTCATTGTTCTACCCTGTCAGGTCGGTCTATTGTCCGCCATTACGATTACAGCTGAAGATTTGCTTGTGTTTGCGAAGATTTGCGTGTAGTTGAGGCTTGAGGTAGTGACCTCTGTCGTGTCGTCAGCTAATTAGCTAATTTGTACTTTCTAGTGACAGTGCCGGGATGTGAATTGTTCTTTTGTTGTTTGTTTAATGTTAAGTAATCAAGTTTTTATTGTACTTCTCACTTTTTTGCTTTATTGCTTCTTTTAAAAATGAGTAAGAGAACGATTGACCAGTTTTTCAAACCAAAAACTTTAAAAACGGATTCGGAATTAAGTGAAAAAGTGGTAGTTTCATTGTTGCCACGAGAGATAGAAGAAACCACTGTTGGCTCCATAGAAGAAAAAAGCAGTACGCTTACTCCAACTCCGTGTTGTTCATAGTCTCGTGACCAATCCAGTACAAGTAGGCCTACAGAATCTCAAGTAAGCATTATTGGCCTAACCTCTGTAGATATTGGCGTAACTTAGTTTCTGACCTGTTATTTCACTCCAAAACAGAGTTTTCTAAAACTATGGGTTTGAAAAGTAAAGTACTAAACGATTTATTTTATCCAGATGAGAGTTTTGTTTTTCCAGTAACGGCAGTAACCGCCATCAACAATAAAAAATTAAAGTTCCAGAGCACCTGGTTAAAAAGATTCAATTGGCTGGCTTATTCTAAGGCTAAGGATGGAACTTATTGTAAGTTTTGTGTGTTATTTGCCAATGAATTCACTGGTAAAGGCCAACACCAAAAATTGGGAGCCTTAGTAACTGTCCCTTATAGAAAGTGGAAAGATGCAATAGAGAAATTCACCTCTCACAGCAACTCTGAGTACCACAAATTTTCTTGTCTAGCTGCGGAAAACTTTATGAAGGTAGATTCTGGCCGAGTAGAAGACATCAAAGTGATGTTGGATTCGCAAAAGAAAAAAGAAAAAGAACAAAACAGAGCTTCACTCAAGCCTATAATTGACACAATTATATTCTGTGGAGAAAATGAGATACCCCTTCGGGGACATCGGGACAGTGGGCTACTGACGGCCGAAAAACCTTTAGAAAAGGAGGGCAAATTTCGAGCCTTGCTCAGGTACCGAGCAGTTACTGATGAAACTTTAAAAAACCACATTTTTAATAGTGCACGAAATGCAACCTATATTAGTCCTGAAGTTCAGAATGAAATTATTGACATTTGTGGACAACTTATACTGAAAAAAGTTGTTCAATCTGTAAATAGTGCAGATTGTTTTTCCATTTTAGGAGATGAAACGCTTGATGTGTTTGGAAAAGAGCAGTTTTCACTTTGCATCTGATACATTTCGAATGAAAACAAACCGATCCTGAAAGAAGACTTCGTTGCATTCACCCACATAACTGATTTGTCTGCTGAGAGCATATACGAAAATATTTTAACCATTTGTGCAAGTGTAGGTCTCAACATGGATAAAGTCATTGGTCAAGGGTACGATGGTTGTTCAACGTTTAGTGGGCATTTGTCTGGCGTACATCAAAGATTACGGGAATCACACCCCAAAGCTATTTATGTGCACTGTGTTGCACACCGACTGAATTTGGTTTTGAGTGACTCCTTAAACATCCCTTACATAAGGAATTGTTTGGGAGCTATAAATGAAGTGGCCAATATGATGAGAAATAATACTCAAAGTGGTGATATGCTAAAAAAACATATTGAGAATCTTGTACCTCAAACTCAAAAAACGCGCCTCCTTCGCCTGTGTGACACAAGATTCATCGAAAGACAAGATTCGGTCAATACATTTGTTGAAGTTTTTCCAGCCATCGTTGCTACTCTGCAAGAGTTATCTACTTCTAGTAGAGTGATATCGTCTTCAGCTGCCAATCTCCTAGCCTCTGTTGAAAAAGGAAGTTTTCTTGTTGCAATGGTGGTGTGTGAATTCATATTTAGCATCACTCTTCCTCTTTCAAAGTACCTCCAAAAACCTGAAAGTGACATATCGTCTGCCCTTAAATTTGCTGATGACACGGTTGAACGACTGAAGGACTTGCGTAGCCTGCCTGAAATTGAAGGTAGCAGTGATATTAAACAATTCACTTTGTTATTTGAAAAGGCTGAAAAAATGTCTCAAGATAATTTTGGAACAGCAATTGTTGTGCCCCGGCAAGTGGGGAAGCAAACCAAAAGAGACAACCCCCCTTACTCTACTCCTGAGGAATATTATCGTCGGTCATTATTCATACCTTGCATCGATTCGTTATTATAAGTTTGGTTGACCGGTTCGGGAAAAACAGAGATATTCTAGAAGCTCTAGATTGTTTACTCCCAAAGAATACAAAACCAACAAATATCCACAAACTGAAAACACTGAAACTGTTTTACGATAGTCAGTGGTCTGATTGTGAGGTCGAGGCAGAGTATATGCTGTGGAGTACGAAATGGAAAAATGGAAAAGAATCTGAAATTCCCAAGAAAATCATGTCAGTTCTAGACACCTGCGACAAAAACTTCTACCCTTCTATCAACTACTTACTTCAGGTAACTATTTATTATTATAAAACTAAGTAGGCCTATACAAATAGATTTTGGTAGTTTTGTTTGTTGGAACGATACATATTTTTAACACGGTTTTTTTTAGATACACTATTGAAAAATATTTAATTCAAAACGATTTATAAATACAAACAGTAAAAAAAATTTAACGAAAATAAAACTTTAAAAAATCTAAATAATCCCTAATGATTTCTGGTCGAAACTAAAAGAAATCAAATGGAAATAACTACTAATAACTTTTCTGTTGCAGGTGCTTGCTACATTACCCGTCTCAACAGCAGAGGTAGAGAGATCCTTCTCATCTCTCAAGAGAATTAAAAGCTACCTGAGGAATTCTATGAGTAATGAACGATTAAATGGGCTTGCTCTACTATCAATTCACTATCCAGCTCCAATCAACAGTGACGAAGTTATCGATGAGATGGTCAGAAGTGGAAATAGGAGATTAGTGCTGTAACTTATTATTGTATTATTTTGTTAATTATTCCTATTCATTACATAATGTAAAAAGGTTATAAATATATTTTAATCAATACTATACACTGTTGTTTTTTTAGCCTTACTCATCTCTTTGACAGAGTTTGAACCTCCGGACAAACTTCAACACTATATTTATGTTGTTGTCATATTGAAAAATCATGAATTTAAAAAAGATTTATTTGAAAGATGAAGTTTTTTTTCGATTACGAAAAGTGTTAAAATTAATTAAAAACCCTATATGTAGTCTTCTGTTTTTCAAAAATTTTACCGAATGGGGTACCCTCAGTCGTTCAACCGTGAGATCAGCAAATTCAAGTGCAGATAATATGTCACTTTCACGTTCTTGGAGGTA
Organism: Stictocephala bisonia; assembly: GCA_035578905.1. Classification (NCBI taxonomy): domain Eukaryota; kingdom Metazoa; phylum Arthropoda; class Insecta; order Hemiptera; family Membracidae; genus Stictocephala; species Stictocephala bisonia. Next base: position 10,580 of record JAQJVL010002991.1, on the reverse strand, counting down.
CTTTGAAAGAGGAAGAGTGATGCTAAATATGAATAAAATCTTTCATCGGTGACTGCTCTGTACCTGAGTAACGCTCGAAATTTACCCTCCTTTTCTAAAGGTTTTTCGGCTGTCAGTGGCCCACTGCCCCGATGTCCCCAAAGAGGTATTTCATTTCCTCCACAGAATATGATTGTGTCAATTATAGGCTTGACTGAAATTCTGTTTTGTTCTTTTTCTTTCTTCTCCTGTGAATCCAACTTCACGTTGATGCCTTCTACTTGGCCAGGGAATCGACCTTCATAATGTTTTCAGTAGCCATACATGAAAATTTGTGGTACCCAGAGTTGCTGTGAGAGGTGAGCTTTTCTATTGCGTCTTTCCCGTTTCTATATGGTATAGTTACTAAAGCTCCCAATTTTTGGTATTTGCCTTTACCAGTGAACTCATTGGCAAATAACACACAACACAAACCCCAGGATCCCCCTGGATTTGGACCCCCCCCCCCCGAACGAAATTCCTGGCTACGCTACTGAACATGGGTTTACATAAAAAGCCTTCTATTGCTAGTTATTGGTGGAAGGACTACACACAGCACACTCCCTGGTACCATACTTATATACATGGGTTTACATAAAAAGCCTTCTATTGCTAGTTATTGGTGGAAGGACTACACACAGCACACTCCCTGGTATAGTAAAATGATGAACAGAAATAGATTTCAAGAAATATTGGCTTATTTTCATGTAGTAGACTCACATGAATAGAACCTCTAAGCATTACTACACTCCTGGCCCACATTTATCCATAGATGAGAGCATAATTGCAACCAAATGTCACAACCCTCTTATGCAATACATACCTTCGAAGCATCACAGATTTGGGATCAAACTATAGGTATTATGCGACACTGGAAGCCACTATTGTCTAAATTTCTTTGTTTACAAAGGTGCAAAAGGAACTGATGGTCAAAGAAACAGGGCAGTTGGCGTAGGCTATACAGTAGTTATGAAGCTTTTGGAGCAAAGTTACCTAAACAAAGGCTTTCATCTGTTTGTAGACAATTTTATTTCACTTCCTTCAAATTGGCAAAGGACCTATACTCAAAACTAACATTTCTAACAGGTACTTTGAGAAAAAATTGAAAAGGTATCCCTCCCAACATGATAGATAATTATGATATAGGCCAAAGAAAATATAAAAGAAAAAACTATCTTCTTTTATTAGGTTATAGGCAAAGAAAAAGCAATAAAATCCCTGTACTGCTGATTTCAACCAATTCGAAAGCGTCACATACCCAATAGTCTAAAAAAAGAGGAAACAAGATATACATAACTAACAAACCCAAAGTTATTAGAGATTATATAATTTACAAAGAAAATACAGATACCCCACTATCTAGACTGAGATTTACAGTGCAATTGATTAGGGAACTGAGTGAGGAATGGCTTGAAACAAAACAGGGCAGAACAAATAATACTCCGAATGACAGTGATGCAGATGACGAAGACTGTGGTGGCGGTGATGACACTAGGCCTGTAAATAAGTTTTTAGAAAAATTACAGGGTAGAAAAAAAGGAATTGTTGTGAATGCAGTGCAGCCAGAATTAGTAAAGGAGGAAAGAGGAAAAAATCCACCTTCATATGCAAAAAAGGCTTGCATCCAGTATGCTCTCCATACCATAAATGTTGAGCGGTATATTTTATGTAAATAGTTTTGTTCTCAATAGGTAAAATATATCTCAAAAATAAGTTTGTAAATATGTTATAAATTTTATTACAAGTGTTCTAAATAAAATAATTATTTCAATTTTGAATTATTCAAGACATTCAAGAGCAAAATACAATTTTTCGAAAATGTAATAGTTTAAAAAGTCATTTCTATTTTATTTTTTGTGATAAAGTGATGAAATTTGATGAAGTTGTTAAATAAACAATGGGCTTCAAAGTGATACAGCAAAGCATTTTTTTCTGTAAGTACTTTTTTTACAAAATTTTTTTTATTTGAATACTTATTTTATATTTATGTAGTTTTGTAGTACACTTTATTTGGGATAAAGTGGTAAAAGAATCATGAGGTTTTATTAAAAAACAAGCGAAAAATTAATTTTTTAGTAAAATACTGCGAAATTGGCAAAATAGGCCCGGGATTTTTGGCAGATACCACAATAAAAATGCTAGGATTTTTGGCAGATATTTTTAAAAAAATACCCGGGATTCAAAGAGTTAACTACTGTTTTATGAATTTTTAAAAAATGCTTACAAAATAGCTGAAATAGGCCTGGCATTACAGAAAATACTGCAGACAGTGCTAGGGTTAACAAAGAACAAGAACAACACTTGAGGTGAATGAGTGTAAATTTCAAATAAAATCTATGATTCAATTATATAGAAACGCTCTTTGGCAATGTGTTAGTCTGAAATATTATTCTCAGTTCTCATAACGACCTTGACTTATCAAGTAAGGGACAACATCAGCATCCATCTCTTTTCAGAAACACCTTAATAAACCATTATCATTCTACTATCTAAAAAAATTTGTTTGAGTTCATAATTATTACGATACTCTTTGAATTTTACCATAATTTTGGGACACTAAGGATATTAGCGTATTTCTACTCTATTTGTTTTCTCTCCAAATATTATACAGTACAATCGCGATTATCCGAGGCCCGATTAACCGAGCCTCTGGATTAACCGAGGTAGTATTTGAAAAGAACAAATAATTTAGTTAGCATGAAGAGCGCGACGAAGTGAAAGTGCATGCACTGGCCGATGGTACGCGGAATAGATGAGTCACCAGCGAGTGTTTATTGTTCTAGCCGGTATGGATCTACTGGCTGCTGTTAGGTCGAGCCGGCCGGCGTTCGTCACCACGTCACCCGTCAGTTCAGTTTGAGTCATCACTGCAACCTGTTCGTTTCGTCCCTCTTCTCGTTTTGTTATCGTGCCTTTGCTTAGTGTTGTTTTTGCGACAAGTGCATCATGAGTTTAAAACGTAAACGGGTGGTGGTTAGTTTAGAAACAAAGTTAAGTGCAATAAAACGTTTAGATAAGGGTGAGTCGTTAAAGAAGGTTGCCGCTGACCTAGGTGTTGGAGAAGTGACTGTTGGAGATTGGAGACGTAAGCGGAAAGATATTGAACAGTGGGTTAATAAAAGTGTAAGTGGTGGAAGTGATTTGTTGCGGAAAACTATGAAGAAAGGGGAGTACGAACAGACTTCTGAAGCGTTGTTTTTGTGGTTCTCTAATCTTCGAGGGTTGGGAAGTCCAATAAGTGGTCCCATGCTTCAAGCTAAGGCTGTTGAGTTTAACAAACGGTTTAAGGACGGTGAGGCTAATTTTAGTGCAAGTGATGGTTGGCTTGACAGGTGGAAGAAGAGGTATGGCATCCGACAATTGAATATTTCTGGCGAAAAACTTTCTGCTGATTCATCTGAAATTGAGACGTTTAGCTTAAGAATGAAAGATCTTGTTTTAGACCATGGGCTAACATCAGACCAAATCTTCAATTGCGATGAAACCGGTCTCAATTTTAGAATGCTTCCTAACAAAACATTGGCAGCCCAAAGTGAAAAAACTGCGCCTGGGTACAAAAAGAGCAAAGAACGAGTAACTCTTTTGATGTGTAGCAACTCTTCTGGATCCTTAAAATTGAGACCTCTCCTTATTGGAAAATCTAAGAACCCAAGGGCTTTTAAAAATATCCAAGTTAACTGCCTACCAACCATGTACAGGCATCAACGAAGTGCATGGATGGATGGCCAAACTTTCAAAGAGTGGTTTTTTGAAGAGTTCGTTCGTGTTGTTGAGGCCTACTTGAAAAAGAAGAACCTACCAAGAAAAGCTATCCTTCTTATGGACAACGCGCCATCTCATCCAGATGCAAGTGAATTGGTTAGTGGTGACATAAAAGCTGTTTTCTTGCCACCAAATGTCACATCTCTTATTCAACCTCTGGACCAAGGCATTTTAGAGGCTATGAAACGGCACTATCGGCGAAGGCTTCTCCAAGTGTTGTTGACATGGTTGGACGAGGGAATCACGGTAACTGCAGCACTTAAAAAGATCACCGTTAAGGACGTCTCATACTGGATAGCTTCAGCGTGGGATGATGTGAGAGTTTCAACTTTGCAAAAGTCATGGCGAAAACTTTTCCAAATTGAAACAAGAAGCAATGAAAATGATAACAACAACTGTGTCGCTGAAATAGTAAACCTCGCTAATCAGTTACCAACGGAACTGCCGATCAATGATGAAGACGTCAACGAGTGGTTCATGCAAGACCAGCAAATGGAACTGACTGATGATGCGATCGCCGATATGGTCACCAACCCACACAACGTCGCAGATGATGACACTGATGAGATAGTGGAAAAAATATCTCACTCCGACGGATTGAAGGCGCTCGAAGCTGCTCTCGCCTACATTGAGCAACAGGAGGAGTCAACCCCTGCCGATGTCCTTCATCTTCAGCGTTGGCGCAACAGCGCAGCGTCAAAACGACAACAGAAGTTGACGCAGAAATCGATAAGAGACTTTTTCAAAAAATGAAAATCATTCAGTATGTACATATTTTTCTACTTAAACTATGCTGTATAAATGTTTACTAACTTTGTACATAATAAATAATTTACGTCATTCTTTACGATTTTTCCATTCATTTTAGGTTAATAGTAGGAATACCCGATCTCCGCGTTATCCGAGTTTTGCGGTATCCGAGGTATGCGCGGTCCCAATTACCTCGGATAATCGCGAGTCTACTGTAAATAAAACAACTTAAACTGTCTAATGCATTACCTTATTTCAATTTTATTATTTGTGTATTGATTTTGAATGTAAGGCACAAAATAAAATAATATATTCAAAAAATCATTTAAAATATTTTAATTTATAACAGCGGGTTTCTTTCTTATTATTAAGGTAAACATCTTTAAGCTACATTCTATACTTGGGAAATATATAACATAAATAATGTTTTTTGCAGTTGATATTTTACGCTATTGGTACCATAACATAGTACTTGCAGAACATTTTTGTCTTGTTATACACTGTTGCAGAAAGATTGAAAGGAATCTGCTTTGGGGGACGCCACCAAGAGAGCAATTTCTAGTATTCTACTCCAACATCTCGACGCCTGAGTAAATAGGCCCTATCAGCAGCAGTCGATTTCTTAGACGGCATCAGAGTAATTAAAGGTACTTTTTAACCACTTCCGAAAATACGATTTTGCTTGCTGAAAAAGTAGTGAAGTATGAGTTTTAGACATTTTCCATTTTACATGTTTTTTATGCGAATATATGATTAGGTTTTCAACAAATTTTTTTGGTCTAACAATTTACCTTTAACTTAATGAATCCTAGTTAGCTTTTTATTCAACAACAATTCGTAATTTACGTTAAATTTGGGTGTCCGGCCTCTACGACTGCCGGCACGTAAATATGAGTGATTTTGATTGTTGTGGTTAGTAACTTAGTTGGTGTTGGTAATGATCTCTTATCACAATTTGCTGCAAAAGTAGTTATTCCGTTACATCTCGAGAAATAATTGGAATTGAACATAATAGTTTTCAAATTCATATTCATCGAAAAAAGCACATCAAATTAAAAACTGATGATTTAAAATATCATTTTTAAAGTAACAAAAATCCTTCACGTTGTCACTGATTTTTTCAAATTTGTTGGGTAAAGTCCATGATTTCCACAGCATAAAAAACATGTCTCATGAAAAAAAACCGTAAATGAATTTTATCATGGTTATGCTTTCCCAAATGCATAAAAAATAGAAATAATTTCTAGAGAAAAAAATCAATAAAGGGCTCCCAAACATCTGTGCTCCATATAGGCCTATAAAACATTATTATTACTGTGGAATAAAGTGTTTTCTCATAAAATATAGACCTGATTCAAGAATAGTGAATAAATAATAGCATCATAATTTTCACTAGTGATGAAAAGTCAAGATTGGCGAGGTTTCTAGTAAGTGCATAAATACAGTACCAAAGTTTGTTTTCTCACTATCAAATAAAGGCATTTATGCAATTTCTTGCCACCAAAAAAATTTGGAAAATTTTGCTTGAAATTAGTCTAGAATTGAATGTAATTTCAAAATATATGCTTTTCATTCCACAGAAATCACATATTTTACCGAAATAGTCTAAAAAACCAATGTCACAACTTTTAGTATTTCTGTCATATTTCCATCCATTTAAATAGTATTTTAAACCCTATTTTTGTTATTTTGATGGGTTTTTGCGCTGAACAGGAACTTGAAAACTATTTTGGTCTATTACAATTATTTCTAGAGATTTAATGGAAAAACTACTTTCGGAGCAAATCGCGATTAGCAGCTATTACATGATGCAGCTTTTCATGACCTTACAACATAAAAAATTCATTACCCGAATAATGGTGAATACGGTTCACGTTATAACATTGCATTATTTTCAGTCATATTCTACTAAATTAATGATGCTATTATTAACCTTTAATAGACCAATAAATATAGATAAAACACAACAGATTAAAGTAGGCTAACACTATTTAATAAAATAAGCACAGCATTGTGTGAGTAAATTGGATTTGCAGTCATCAATCAATCAATCAAACTTTATTGCCATATAATACAATTAGTACATGGGCAGGCGTCAATTATTCTAGTGAACAATACTGTACATAGAATACATATATATATATTCCTAGAATTATAATTACAACATTAACTATTAATTACTTTGCAGAAACTCATTTATATTATAATATGCTTCACTCAAAAGTAAGCCTTTAAGTTTTGGTTTTAAAAGGTTTTGCATCCATTTTAATTTTTAGTGGGGCTGGCAGAGAATTAAATAATTTAATACCATTCATTAATAAATGTTTTTTAAAAAAGGAGGTCCGGTGTTTAGGTATTGGTAGATTTGTTTTACTTCGGAGTTGAAGCTATTGGAGCATTGAGATGGTTCTATTCTGAAAAGGTCAGGGTTATTTATGACAAAACTTAGTGTTTGATATATATAAAATGGATGGAAGTGTTAAAATATTGTGGTTTTTAAACCATTCTCTGCATGAATCGGTTCTTCTTAGTTTGAAGATGATCCTTACGGCTCTCTTCTGAAGTTTGAAGAGTTGTTTAGTTCTACTGGTTTCAGAGCCCCAAATAGATATTCCATATGAGAGGTGTGGATAAACTATCCCATAATAAGCTGTCAGGAGATGACAAGACTCAAGCTGCGTTGATAGAACTCTTAGTGCAAAAGTTCCTGAGCTCACCAAGCTTGCTACTCTATTTACATGGCTATTAAAGCGCAAGTCATCATCTATAAGCAACCCTAAGTACTTGACAGATTTTACAGGCATATTAAAGAATTTCCTAAAGCATGCATTCCATGGTCACTCTCCTTTTTGGTAATAGAAAAATTTAAAATACTATTTTTTTCCATGTTAACCACAAGTTTGTTTGAACTAAACCACTGGAGAAAAACAATTCATTTCAATCGTAAGACTTTGACCCAAAAGGGGTTTACTTGGCTCAATAATTGACACAGCTGTATCATCGGCAAAAAGGCTTAAATCTGCCCTAGAAACGCCTGATTTTTTGTCGTTACAAACAGAAGAAAAAGTAAAGGACCAATAACTGATCCCTGAGGAACACAGTTTTTCATCTGTACTACATGAGAAAAGCTATGCCTAAGTACCCTTAATCTGTCAATATAAGAAATTGTAACATGTTGTTTCCTATTCATTAGGTAAGATCTTATCCAAAATAAAGGAACTCCTCTTACTCCAACACACTCCAATTTGTCCATCAGAATATCATGATTAACAAGATCAAATGCCTTGCTCAGGTCGACGAAGACTCCAGCTGCGCATAGACCCCTATCCAATGCAGAGACAATTTGGTTTATCAAGTGAAAGATTGCATGAGAGGTAGATCTATTTTTAAGAAATCCAAATTGATACCTGTAAATTAAATTATGATTTGACAAGAATTGCATCAGCCTATTGCAGAATGCCTTTTCCATCACTTTAGAAAAAGTGGAGATCAAAGCAATTGGTCTGAAATTGTCTAGCTTCTCGAATGAACCTTTTTTTATGCAATGGTCTAACTATGGACGTTTTTAAAGCATCTGGAAAGCAACCTGTTTTAAATGAATGATTTAAAATGAAGCATAATGGTTTGACTAAGAAATCGTAGCAATCTTTCAAAAGTTTAGACGAAATGCCATCAAAACCAGCCGAATTCTTTGTTTTAAGTGACATAATTATGCTGATTACTTCGTTCACTGTAACAGGAGTTAAAAAGAAAGACTCATTAAGCAAAGGAATGCTGCAAACATTCGAATGTGATACAAAAGGTGAAGGTACAGGAACGCGATCAGAAACAGTAGCAAAGTATTCATTGAAAAAAATTTGATACTAAATTTGGATCCTTTATTATGTGATTGTTGCCATCTCTAATTTGAAAATTTTGGAAGGAATGCTTTTTAAGAGATGGTCTGTTTTCATTAATTATCTCCCAGATTGTCTTAGAAGTATTATTTGAAGATTGTATTCTATTAGAAAAATATACAGACTTTTCCTGCCTGATACTATCTTTGAAAGTTCGTTTTATTCTACGATTTTTCTTTTCTTTCATTACTCGACCAATCCGAGTCCCTACTGATATAATACAGACTTCTCATTCTGTCACGCAGGGAAGCAAGCTGAGAAGATAATATAATTCTACTGTTAAAAGTCACCTTCTTAAGCTTGGTCTTCTTTAATGGAAAGGCCACATTAAAGTGGAAGTCCAAAATAGACATGAAATTATTGGTCATTTCATTTATTTCAACAGAAAAAAAATATTTCTTGCCACGTTTCCATTTTCAATAGATATTTAAAATGACAATAGATATTCATATTTCATTATTAATATGAAAACAAAACAAAAAACAGGTTCAGACTCCAGAAAACCCAGCAAATTAAACATTACCTACTTATATTTTCACAATGATTTTTGTGATTATGACACGTCTGCAGTGGGTTCAATTCTTAATTTTGCATTACGAACAAATCAAATATAGGCCTAACCTAAGTTGAAACATTAAATTGAATGTATAGTGGACTAATTTACCTTGTACACAGGCTGTAAGTGTTCCTATGTACCACCATGTGCTCCCATGTACTATTATAAACACTGATAATATTTCAATTTAAAATCATACAAACAAACAATTCTTCAGCCCCATAAAATTTCAGCCTTGGTCACAAATCTGACAATAAAAAATTTGAAGCCTTGGTGTGGCCTGTTCTTTAGAAAATGAAGATTCTGTTTCATGACTTGAGCTTGTTGTAGGAGAAGCTTTTAATAAATTACCTGTATCAGTATCTGTTTCTATTTTCATATTAGGCCTAGTCATAGAGCATGAAGGCATAGGGGTTATCCGATGAAGGCAGGGTTGCCAAATGTCCCGAATTTTAAGGGACAGTCCCTTATTTCACGATTTTGTCCCGCGTCCCGGACAACTTCAATCCGGGACGGCAAATGTCCCGTAGTTCCTCAAATCCGAAAACCTAAAAAGTACACGACTGAAAATAGACAGTTTTCGATCGATCCGTTTGCCCGCAGCCCGAGTGTTTCACTCCGCGGGACAATCGATACTCAGTGTTGCTTGAACGGTTCAGTATCGGTTAGTATCGATTGTCCCGCAAATGAAACAGCTGTTGTATCCTCGCGCCGTGCCCGTTTCCTGTCTGTATCTGTGGCTGCTGACTAGCTTCGCGCGCTTTCAATACACCAATATGATAACTTCCGGACGTCGTCTGCTCCCTCAGTGACAATCTGAATATTGACAGAGGTAGCTTTTATGTTTATGTTATTTCTGTGATTTCTTAAGTAAGTTTGTGAGTTAGTGACCATTAAATACGAATCGGTGATCCATATTTGTGTAATTTACGAGTAAGAAGAGTAAGAGTGGGTGAGTCACTCATATATGCTTTCATTTCAATATGGACAGTAATAAACGAACAAAGTTCGATGCTAAAGATGGGCCAAAAAAAGTTCGTGTGTTTTTCGAGATGCATGGTTGTAAGACGAAGATTGGCCAAGGCCTAGTCCTAATAATGTGAATAAGGCACGGTGCAGTTACTGCAACAAGGAATTTTCAGTTGCGCATGGTGGACGAAGTGACTTTACTCAACACGCCCAGAGCGTAGAACACAAGAAAAATAAACAGATGGTGGCTTCTAGTAACAGCTTATCAAAATTCTTTGTAACTAAGACGTCCTCTGACAATGATAAAATTGCTGTATCTGAAATAACAACTGTATTTCATACTATTAAACATAATTTGTCATACAATTCTATGGATTGTGGAAACAAGCTTGTCCACAAATTGTTTAACGATTCGAAAATTGCCCTCAAGATTGCCTGTGGAAGAACGAAGGGTGAGGCCATAGCAACAAACGTTTTGTGTCCTATGTTTCAAGACATTCTAAGAAATGATCTAGTGGAAAAATACAGAATATTTTTCTGTTAGTAGAGATTCGTCTAACAAAGGGAACAGAAAGTTCTACCCAGTGTGTGTTCAGTATTTTACAAAAGACAACGGAATTTGCACAAAT